>VMDO01009094.1:0-79456 GCA_007922755.1 Pedetes capensis
ATTTTGTAACATTTTGCATTTTGTAACATTTTTTCCTTATTATTATCTGCAATTATACATAGATGAATAATTTATATGGACCAAAGTAGTTTTATAATTAGTAATCTTACCACACAAGCCACCAAAATAGTCTTATATTTCTTTTTATTTTATTGTTTATGCATGGATTTAATTTTAAATTTTCAGTCTCTATCTCTCTACTGGCATATTTTAAGATAAATTTGCAAAGGCTCAATCATAAAAGGCTATATTATACTATACTAAACTCCAAATATTCTTTGTAGTAGATAATTCTCCTTCTCAAATGAGAATTCAATATGTTCCCAAATAAGCAATCGAATGAAGATTTTATGGCTTTTTTTTTTGTGGTGGTGGTAGCTGTTGTTTCCTAGAAATTCTTAATGATCAGAATAGGTTATGCTTTTGACATTTCTTCCCTGGATTTGCTAAGATACACTTCAAGGCTGCAATAACTAGATTAAAGTAATAACACACCAAGTGTACCTTCAGGCTATAGTTTTAGCTGACACAAATCATCTTTCACTGGACACACTTTATAGTTTCTAACACAAGATGACTTTGCTGGAAAAGTTAGTGTTTGGCAAGCTGCAGCTACTTTTATATATTGTCATAAATCTGCAGTTAGGCATCACAAGGTTTTGAGAGTTTATAATGAAATAGGGCTGATATAGTTAAAACATCTTAATTATATTTCTAAATCACATCAGATTTAACCTCTGTAGCCTATGGTTAAATACTATCTAATCTTGCTTCCTACTGGTTCCAGAGAATCTTTGTAACTTAAGTTCATTTGTTCATTTAAAATAGCACATTGGTCTTCAAGTTAGAAAAATCAAACTAGTGGTTTAAATAAAAAATAAGGAAACAATTAGGATATATGTCTGAATTATAATAGGTTGTAGTAATATTTATTCACATCGTAAAAATCTCTAGCCTAACTTGATAGGAAAACATATTTCACATAAAAATTTGATGATTGACTTTTATTGATCTGCCTTGTTTGCTTTTTACTAATCTGATCTCATAAATACAATGATAAACATTTGAGTAATCAGTTGCCTATGTGCACATCTTTTTTGTTGTTGTTGTTGTTAGGTGCTGTCAAGTAGGTATCTGACTCATAGCGACCCTCAGAGGGTTTTCAATGGCTGACTGTTTCGGGATTGCCTTGGGAGTGGATTGCCAGGCCCTTCTCCCATTTTTGTGGGGCTGGGAATTGACCTTGGGACCTCAGAGACTGCAGCGGCAGGGCTCTACCAACTGAGCTAAATCCCAGCCCCATCTTTTACAATTCATCTTTTTTGAGGAAACCTAAAAAACAAATCACATATGGGAGTGTATGATTTAATTCATAATATTAAGGCTAGGCAAAAGTGTAAAGTAAAATATGTTTGGAGACGTTTCAAAAAACTAAAATAGATTTTGCTATAGATATTACTAGTTTAAAATACCTGAATAATTATTTCTCAAAATTATTTAAAGGGATAAAACATAAGTTATTGCTGAATTATAATTCAAAGAAACAGATACCACTGATAATAGTTTGTGTGATTTTTTAAAGGAATATAAAGATAACTCTATAGAACTATATGAGGAAAGAGCTTAGTGAGAACTTTCCAATTATGTCATTTTTTTCCTCCCCATATAACCAATATTATACCCTTTAACAAAGAGAAGAATTGTATTTAGCTACCTTTAAAGCCCATTTCACAGGTAAGATACACTAAAATATATTGGAATGTCCATAACTAAAAAGGATTTACCAAGGAAACACTATACTACATTTTATTTTCCTATGTTGAATCACTTTGAACCACAAAACAAAAATAGCTGGTATTTTGAAATATCATAAAGTCTGTAAAACTAGATGTGTATTTACACAAAAAGGATAGTATATGTGTGTATATATATATATATATATATATATATATATATATATCCGTTTACTGGTACTACAGTTTCCAAGAATTTGTATAGTAACCAAACAATGACATGAATTCTTTATCTTAGGAGACTGCATGTGATTTTTCATGAGGAATAAGAACTTAATAAGACAATGGTCCATATGTTTGGGAGATTTGCTGCCTCTATTCATTTACATTGTCTGAATCTTTAAAGTAACATATATGATTAGGGATAAGTTATTTTTAAAATGAGTAATGGTATATGCAATAAGAATTATTTATAAAGGATGACCAAAAAACACTAGAAGCTACTTCACAAAATAACAAAACAAAACCCCCAGATCTTCTTTCATTTGTTTTTACAACAGGCAAAAATGCATGTGATTACAGAGCTAATGCTTTCCTGATGGAATTGTGAGACTATGAAAAATGGAGCCAGGAAGGAGTGATGGTACAGGCCTTTAATCCCAGCAACTTGGGAGGCAGAGACAGGAGGATTGAAAACTTCAGGCTAGAGGCAGCCTGTGCAATTTAGAGAAACCCTGTCTCAAAATAAACAAAAACTACAACATGGGTTGTGGGTGCAGCTCAGTATAAATTAAAGCACTTGCAAAAGCATGCATAGGGTCCAAGGTTCAACTCCCCAGTAGATCAGGAAAAAAAAGATATTTGAACTATAAGAGAAATATTAATTATTTAAAATTGGAGTGCTGTTCTTGATCTTCAATCTATTTGTTTTCAAAATTATGTGGATCTGCGCTATTTCTAAAACATGACACTAATGTTAAAACCACAAAGATAACAATCCTATCTGGTCTTTGTGTTACCTACCTGGCAAAGCAGTCTAAAACACAGGTAGAGATTATCCATTTACTTTTGAGGATGGGAGAACATTAGACTATATTTAATGAGGAAATAAATGGGCTAGTTTTTTATGACTATTCATAACTACAATAAGAAAGATTATACCTAAGAATACCAACTACATTTATCTCAAGAATAAAGACCAAACAGGAGAATGATATCTTTTGTAACCAATTAGACCCAGGGTATAAGTTAGAAAAATTGGAGTCAGTATGGCACTTTTCAGAATGTTTGCACACAGCTGAGGAAGCCATGTGTGTGTACGTAACTATGGCCAATGCATGTGTGCACATATGAGGTCTCTCTGCTGTATGTCTTGCATGCAATATATGTATATATATAATCAATAAGATTCAGCCTTATTTTTCTTCGAGGATAGCATTTTTCCTCGAGTTTGCCCTCCCTCATCAATTGTGCAAGATAAATTAAAGGCCTAGGATAACATAAAATGTACAAAACAATGTAAGAAGTTGTGGCAGTTTTTAGAGCCAAAAGATACCAGAACTGGGATAAATATTTTACTTAAAATTGTCTGGTTTCACATTATTATGTGCTATTATTCTCCCTACTTCAGTCTCCTTAATTCACTTTTTTAGACCCTAGTTAAAATAAAATGACTTCTTGTCTTTGCCTTATCTTATCTCAGTCTTTTCTCATCTATTCCAATTCTGCTTCTTATATTGTACCTCACTTTCTTACCTATCCTGAGAATTTTCTGCTTGTCTCATTAAGCATTTCTTTTCCTAGGGAAAAGAAACCTTCTATATTTAGTGCTACCAAAGAAAGATTCATTACATTTGTTGACAGTTGGACGCCCATAGTAATAAAAAAGTGAATAGCAAAATCATGGTAAAACATCCCGTTCTCTAATAATTCATTGTCAATATCATCTACTAACATGAGAAATGTGACTAAACCTTTCAATTTGTGATATTCTCCTTAAGAAATTAGTTTAGTACTGCTGGAATAACCTGCAGATGTGTTGTTACAATTGAGCATTGCTATTTTTGTGTCATTCTAAGTCATTAGGATAGTGTGATTACACAATTATGCTTCCAGTTAGCAGATATCAGATTTTATGTTTCTTTTTTACATATTATTTATTACCAAATTATGACTAGGTCCAGTTTACAACTGATATTTAACTTTTCCCTGAATTTTTAAAAATAAGAATAGTAAGTTATTCCTAACTGATCAAATATCACAGATCTTAAGCAATAATAGAAACCATCAAAATTTTAGGGATCTTTGAATGCTGCCTTTAGCATGGTGGTTTATTACGTAGACACAGAATCAAATAAATTAAATAAAAGGACAAGATTAGCATCCCACACAAACCAAATAGCTATGCTTGCAATATCTCTGAATTATATTTCAAGTTTTACCTGGCTGAGTTATTTTTAAATATATGAAAATATAAGTTCAATTTTTTCAAAATAGATGTGTGATTAAATTATATTTTTAATGGTTTTTAAAATATCATGTTAAAAATCACCTACCCTTCTGTCGTCTTAAGGGTTGTTTCTTTCCACTTTCCCTCTGTTAAACTAAATTTGATCTTGCCTAAAGGTGCAAGTATACTTATATGTGCAGGGACTTCAATAATTCATATTTTTGACATCTAGACATTATATGACCCACTGAATATTCTTAATTAGTTGGGGAAGGAAGCATCTGTATGAATTCACAAATTATTTTAAACATGCTTTTAAATATTTTAAATTACAGCTTCCAATTAAAATTGTACATGTCACATTGTCTCGTTTAATTTCACTGTTCTTTTTGGGAAGCACAGCCTCAGCTGAACAAGCCTCATTGATGTGAGCTGAGCTCAATTAGTTTCTGGTGTTCCGCCAAATTGCCTCATTACCTGTCATACAAACACCACTGACACTTTTAAAGTTCAGCTCGTTGCATCTACATTATTCTCTTCAGACCAAAAATAATTATTATCATTAGAATCGTAAAATAAACAATTTGCTCATATATAATAAGCCAATATGTTTGTAATATAAATGACAGAATGAAACAATGATGAGTCTTGTAAATCAAATGTGTGCTCACGTGAATGTGCATGTGCAACTGTAGGTGTGTGTGGGTATGTCCATGTGTAACGATTTTTGATTTATATAAACTGTAGTTTCTTCATGAAATCCTTAGAGGTTTACTATGACTGTTTTGTTCACTGAATTTTCTGTATTAGTTTCAGTGTATTGATAAAAGAAGCTAAGAGTTTTCCATTCTGTATATATTTGAATTTAAAATGCACTTCACCCTGGGATCATGAAACATGCAGCTGAAGTATTCCTCATGGCAACACAGGGCTTAAAGTGGCTTCAACTGCACTTACTGCACATTCTAGAACAGAAAGTATAAGCAGCTACTTTAAATAGTCTTTGTTTGTAAATTCTTTTTTAATGCTGTTTACTACTTATCAAAATATTTACCCAGAAGTAAAGATTAATATTGTTTTAACCCTTGATTTTTTAGTCTCCCAAATGACTTCTTTTTCCCTTGCCCCTCCTTCTTTGCCACTTTTAGGGAAGTAGAACTGAAGGTTAGAATCTAATTAAGAAATAATGTTTTATAAAGTTTGTCTATACAGATGACACATCCTGAAGTAGTGACTTTTTTTTCCTGAATGGCTGGCAGAATATCATTAAGACAGCAAAAATCTTGCATTCCATTAAGAGCTTCATGATACCATAAAATACTCTAGCTATAAAAGTATCTGTTCACCAGTAGCTTTCAACCCCAGCTGCATATTACAATCAGTTGGAGGTTTTTAAGAAAAAAAATCCTCCCACCTACCTGGGCTCCACCACACACCAATTAAATCAGAATCTTGGGGTTAGAGCTGGGGCTATAAATGTTTGGTAAAAGCTCCCCAGATGATTCTCTTGCACAGATAGTGTTAAGAACCACTGTTCCATGGGATTCTACTTTATAGGTTAGAGAACATCATAGCCACCAAAAGTAAGCCCAAGACTTTCTTTGAACCTTAAATCTAATCTTTGTTTTAAGCAAACCTCAAGGGACTCTTTAAAAATAACATAAAATAATTTTTTGTATTAAATATTGCATGATGTATCTATAGGTTATTATTGTAGCTTGTATTTCATATAGTTATGTGTCTTATTTTTAATGGAAATCAAGTAATATATTTGTATAACTAAAATATATGGATTTTTAATTTCTGCATTAGTAATAAAAGGATTTCTTTTCTGTCCCATGTGAAGAAATGCTAGTGTTGCCTTGGCTACAAACCTAGAGAAATTATTAAGAGCTAGGACCACCTGAATTTGTCTCCCATTCAAGTTTTATGTTAATCTTATAATACATGCATTGTTATCAGTGTTCTTGGAAAATGTGAATAACCTGGAGTCTGCAAACACTGAACAACAATGCTATATTACAGGAAAAGAAATTTGCTAGTGTGCTATAGGGTTCATGCCCTCAGCAAATATCACTACACAATTTGCTTTCAGCACCCTTTCCATTTAGCAAGGGCAATCTGCAAACATACAAGGAGGTTACCAGAATAATATATTCACTGCTAACTACACATCATTCAGTCTGGCATGTAATGTTCTTACCCTTCATGCTTCTATATCAGTGATTCTCAAAGTGGGCAGTTCATCAGAGACTCTAAAAAGGGGATCGGGGGCATAAGAAGCAATGTGGAAACAAAGCAATGCTTTTCCCCATTACTATCATTTGGTTTAGTTTCAGTAGGTAACTCTAATTTTTAATTTACAATGAATATTACAGGACAGCACAGTATTTCATGTTAATTAGAGGGTCAGGGAATACAAGATCATTGTTATAAGCTAAATATGTTTACAATTGGCCTCCTTAAACATATCTCTCTCAAATAATTTTCTTTTAGTCTCTCAGTTATACTTCCAGACTTTTATATTATTATAAACTCTGTGACAGCAAAAGAGAGAACTAGGAGTTCCATGAATTCAATTCAGTCTATCTTGTTTCTCCTTCAGTGGCTGCTTGACTTTAAGTACATGTCTTAGAGATGCTGAGCTAATACTCATCCTTTATTTATAAATGATTTTATATTATTAGCTATATCACATGACTTATAATATTTGATGATTTCATAATTTTAAAATTTCTATAGGGGCCATAATTAAAAGAGCCTCTTTGCACTTCTCATTGTCTGCTACATATTTATTGCTTCTTTCTAGTGTCATAAAAAATTTCTTGGTAGAGCCAGGCGTGGTGTTGCACACCTGTAATCCCAGCAGTTTAGGAGGTAGAGGCAGGAGGATCACAAGTTCTAGACCAGAGGCAGTCTGCATAATTTAGCGAGACCCTGTCTCAAAAAGTAAGAAAATGGCCTGAGGGTGCAGCTCAGTTGTCCAGCACTTGAAGAGCATGCAAGCACAAGGCCCTGGGTTCAACCCCCAGTAGCACACAAAAAAATTCTTGGTGCCAGCCAGCAATCATCCAATCCATTGCTCAAATGCTTGTGTGAATTATAATCATTTGAAAGTTTTTAAAAGTGCAATTACTTGGTTCCCCATCTAGGGTAGGATTCTAACTTCCCAACTCAGTAGTGTAAGGTAAAGAGACAGCAAAGAGTCTGTGGATTTGTTGTTATTGTTGTTGTCATCTTTAAAATCACTATGGGCTGGAATTTAGCCCAGTTGGTAGAGCTCTGCACTGCAGTGTCTGAGGTCCAGAGTTCAATTCCTGGCGTCCCAAAAATGGGAGAAGGACCTGGCAATCCACTCCCAAGGCAATCCCGAAACAGTCAGCCATTGAAAACCCTATGAAGAACAGTGAACTGGGGAATAAGAGACTAGGCTTAATGTGTCATTTCACCACTGTTGTCTGGGTGATGTATAAGTATTTTGTCAGTTGCCCTTCCTATAATGTGAAATTTAAAACAGTTCACTCCTTTAAAGTAGCACTCTGGGTCATGTGATTTTGGAGAAGGCACTCCTATTTCAGACTCTCTTGACCTTAGTACTACGAATATTTGGATAACAAAGGCAATTGTTTATTGTAACAGGTTGTTCTGTACACTAAGGGATATTTAACAGCATCTAACTACTAGATGCCAATACCACCCTCTCAGGCATGACAAACAAAACTGTGTTCAGAGCTTACAGCATGTCCCAAGGAGACAAAATTGAAAACGACTGTTCTGAATAAAGTCCTAGCACTTTATCGGTGTATTTTATCACTCTATAGTTACTACTTGTCTGCAGATGAACCACTATGGTGTCTGATCCCATCAGATCTTGGCAGCTAAGCAGGGTGGAGCCTTGTTAGTGCTTGGATGGGAGACTGCCTGGGAATACTAGGAGTTGTAGGCTTAGGAGGAGGGCCTGTCAACCCACTCCCAAAAACAATTTGCCGTTGAAAACCCTATGAATAACAAAGAAGCACTGACAATAATGTTTCCTTTGTTATACATAGGGTGGCTATGACTGTGACACTGACTCAACAATGGAGCCTAACAACAATAACAATAATTACCACATCAGTACATTTTTTCAATATCGTTGTCAAGGTATATTCATAAGGTTTTTGACAATGTTTAAAAACTGAGGTTGTGTGATGAGTTTCAGTCTAGCATGTCTGTTTCCTCAACATAAAGTGAGATTTGTTTGTTAACACTGGTGTATTATTAATCACTATTTCTCTCATCCCTTGGTTTAGAGTGATCCACTTAATGTAATTCTCATGTCACTTTTTCCTTTCTTATTATTACCATGTTACTTTTCCAAATACTTTTCAATGACTTAGAAATGGTAGAAAGTAGGATTAGATGATCTACCACTCCTCTTTGTTGGTAAATTCAGAGTGATGTCACATTGGTTATATTTGATTTTTCCATTTTTAAGTTAGATAATAATAGCATTGTGTAATTTTAGAATCATAGAGACATTTTAATAGAGATATCCTTATTTTATATGAAGGAAGCACAGGTAATTTAAGTGACTTCTCAATGTCTCTCATGACAAGTTAATGGTAGAGCCCAGATTAAACATTGCAAAGCCTTCTCCCACAGTCTACTTTTCATTTTATTGCTTTCTGTTGCCTTCACTAATGCTTTGAAAATCATCTATATTATTATAGTGATTGCTAAGAAAAAAGAAACACTGAAGGCAAATCCCAATTCTGCAATGTTTGTTACTTATGCTAAGTAGTTAAGATATTTTCCATGATGTCTACATTTGTTTCTATTGAAACTTATAGGCAAATATCAGTCTCGTGGATTATTATTTATAGTGTTGCATATAAGCTCAACATACATTTCAGATAGTTTAGCTAGCTGGTAAAAGACTTCAAAATTCATCTCAATCTTCTATTAATCATGTTCAAATTAAATTTTATTATGCTTTTTTAATTGTTGTTCTTGTTAAGTGCGATTGAGTCAGGCCCAACTCATAGCAACTCTATGTACAACAAAATGAAACACTCCTTAACACTGTGCTATGCCCAACACTATGTCACTTGCTTCTCTGTTATCCATAGGGTTTTCAATGGCTAATTGTTTTGTTTTTCAGGATTGCTTGGGGAATGGGTTTCCATGTCCTCCCATGTTTAGAGTGCTGTGGATTGAACCCAGGGCCTCGGAGAGCACAGAACAACATTCTACCTACTGAGCTAAACTCCAGCCTACATTTGCTTTTTTGATAAGGTGAATAATAAGGAACTAATCATGATAATGAGGTCATTTTTCAAAAAAGACTCACTGTAACACTTTGGGATTTTACTACACTCTTTCTAGTTTTCCTTCATGTGCATCTTAAACACACAGCTAACCTTCAGATTATATTATTCATTTATTAATTAACAATGGTCCTCTTCATTTCTCATCTTTATACCCTCTGTTGCCTGTCTTGGGAAAATTTCACTGCACCTCAGCATGGTTATTTAAGCAGGTAGAAGGCTGAGAGAGGAACATTCAGTAAAGTTCATTTTTCCATTCCAAAGCACGTCCTATAAGATCTAAAGGGATTTATGCTGCTTTACACTCCATTTGTGATTGCTATGCTTCTCAGTCCCTTGATATTAACTGCGATGCCATTTAGTTTTGAGTAAGTTTCAGCAAGTTTTTGTTGCATACCTTCTTTAGCTAGGAAATGACCACTTCCCTTTCTCTTTTCCTCTATTTCTTTCTCTGGCTTTCTCTATATACAAGCAAGAACATAGATTTATTTCATCTTAAGTTTTATGTATTTTGGCATAATCCTTAACCACAGGCTCATAAGAATGATTGACTCAGGTCACATGATTCTCCCCAACATGCTAAATGAATTCATACCCATACATGCACTTGCAAGTTGGCTATTTTTAACTCACTATACCTTTTCCTATCGATATTTTATTTTGTGGCTATGTAGTTGCCACATTATTTTTGACAGTAAATTAAATGTGACAGATGTCCTTATTGTATACATTAAAAGAGTTCCATGTACATGGAATCCTTTCCATGGTGAGGTCCAAAATTCTGCTCCACTACGAGTAATTCACTATTTTCAGGAACATCATGATGTGAATAATCCAAGTTATACTATAAAAGGCATGACTCTTCCCTTGGGTTATATCTCAGGCAAGACACTTTAGAGAATACAGCCTATTGGACAGCCTGCAGAGCTTTCATCTTACAAATATTCATATTGCAAGAATTAAACACATTGGAAGGTGTTTTTTTTTTCATGTGGAGATTGAACCCAGCGCCTTTCACATGTTGGGTGAGAGAACTACCACTGAACTGCACCCTCAATATGCCCCCTTTTTAATGTTTGATTTTAAGACTGTCTAACTAAGTTGTGTTGGCTGCCTCTTCCTTTGAATTTGCAATCCTCCTGCCTCAGCTTCCTGAGTGATGGGATAACAAGAGTGGGCCATAGCCCCAGGCTTAGAAGAATTTTTGCAAATTCACATAATTTGGGTTGCAATGGACATAAAATATTAAGAGAGAGGAGGCTATGCTAAAAATATGAAGTTTTGATGGTTGGCATTTACTGATTTCCATGGCATAAATACTCCATCACAGCCATCACCAAGGTACAATATGATATTGCTGAATGCATAGTTGGAAGAGATGTGGGGAATCAGCCCTGGATAAGTAGCATTCAAGAGACAGAGACATAAGATAGCTTAGGAAGTGCCAGCTGCATTGGAAATGGACCATTAAGGCAAATGCAATGGAGCAAGTTTCTCACACCTTGCAAACCAAAGCATTCTCTGAGGATTACCACCTTTGCTATCATCTTCAAATGTGTTATAAATGCAAAATTATAGGTATTTCTCCCAGACTCACTCAGTAAGCATCTGCAGTTTACAAGATTTCCTGATGATGTATATATACATTCATTTGAGAAGCACTGATCTATAGCATCATCAGCTATGAATGAATCTAACATTTCTGCAAAAGAATGTGTTGTCCCATCAATTTGCCCATCCTGTAATTCAGAACTGGCCTGGAGTTTAGCTCAGTTGGTAGGGTGCTGCTTTGTGCTCTCTGAGCCCTTGGTTCGATCCCCAGCACCATAAAAATGGGAGAAGGACCTGGCAACACACTCTGAAACAATCTCAAAACAACCTGTCTTTGAAAACCTTATGAATGGCAGAGAAGTGCTAACAATAGTGTTGGGCATGACACAGTATTGGGGAGTGTTTCGTTGTGTTGTACATAGGGTTGCCAGGATTCAGACCTGACTGGACAGCACCTAACAACAACAATGTGCTTCAGAACCTCATTTGGGCATGAAGTATAGTATTCGTTTGTTAACAGATGTACCTTTAAACACCTACTCTCAGGTCATTGTGTGCATACCTGTGACACAGTGAATATGCCCATTGACCGATTATGAGATTAAGACCCAAATCTGTTAGGTGAGAAATTTCCTTTATTTATGACTCACCAGGAAAAGAAGTTTCTAATTTAATGACTTTCACCTCTGTGCATTTTATTCACTTTCTGTAAATCAGTCAAAATTTCTCCACAGGCAGGGCACAGTGTATAGAAACATCAGGTACAGTCAAAACCTGATGTCAATGGGGTATATTGTATCACTATTTCTGGCTGGTGTAGCAGCAATGACAGGGTCAGATAAGCACTGCATGGTATCAATAAAGGACAATGTTCGTGGCAATAAGGAGAGAAGGATAAGAGGATGGGGGCTAGACAGCTTCTTATTTCCTGTCTTCTTTTGTGCTGGACATCAACTATTCTCTGCTCTATTCCTGAACTATCAGAAAATGAAGAAACTCTGCTCCTCTCTCACATGACCTCCTTCAACTATGCCTTCCTCCTCTCTACTTCCTGACTAGATATCCTTCCTATCACTGATTAGATTCTATTGATGTTGTTAGCTGCTGTCAAGTCAAGTCTGACTCATAGAAATCCTGTGTACAACAGAATGAAACACTCTCCAACATTGTGCTGTGCCCAGCACTATTGTAAGTGCTTCTCTGCTATTCATGGGGTTTTCAAATGGCAGATTGTTTTGGGAGTGGATTGCCCAGTCATTCTCCCTAGCCTGCCGCACCTGGTACTCCCAAGGGGTCTCCCATCCAAGGACTAGCCAGGCCAACTCTGCTTATTCAAGATCAGGTGGTATCAGGTGCTAGGGTGCAATGGCTGCAGACACTCTCTTAGTCTGTGTATTATTAGTCTTCTATCCCTGAGAGAAACAAAGATGATATTGTTGAAAAAATTTTATTTGGATTTAGGGGACCTGCAGGTGAATCTCAGTTTTGACATTTAGTAGCTGGATGTATTTGGTTAATTTTTTACCTCTTTGAGTTTGTTTCTTCACCTCCCAGAAAGTCCTGATAATTCAGAGCCAAAAGAGTCCATGATACCATGAGCTTCTGGCTCTTAGCATAGTCTGTCACTTGGTAAAAACTTGGAGTGGCTCTTCTTAATTCTATGCCATAATATTTAGTCTATGTTCAAGCCTATACCAAAACTGTCCTCTTAAAGTCACCAAAGGTTCAATGATCTATAATTGGTCAGGTTTATTGACTCTTTCCCCAATTACCTTCTGTCCAAAGCATTTAATACTTTTGCTACATGTTCCACATAAATTAATTTCACTTTTCACATTTGACATCATTGTTGATTATAATTCATGATTGCTACTTCTGACCTTCTGACATGTTTTTCTCCTTTCTAAATGCTTAATGAATGCTTTTCTTAAATCATAACTTTGCTCTTTCTCAGATTATGGCAATGCTCTTGGTATCAACTTTTCAATATATCACAAAGTAGTGGAAAGATTATGAAAAGTGATGTCAGAGAAATCCTGGCTCTGAAACTTGCTACCTATAACTTCAGTGTTAGATAAATTCCCTTAGCTTCAGTTTCTTTTGATGACAATTACCTGTTTGGAAACATCTTGAAGTTTAAGAGGTAAACATTGCTATGTGTAAATATGAGACATGGAATATAGTAGTTATTCAAGAAATACAATTTTTCTTTATCCTTTCTTGTTTTATAACCCTGCATGCTAATTGTTTCACTGTCTGAGTTTAAATAGTTGGATTCTACTAAGCTGATTCTTAATTTTAGTTTTATAATGATCCCATTTGACACTTATTTATGCCATGTTTAACCTTGAGCTGTTGTTAATAATGACAAATATCTGCCTGGTACAATTTGTATCCCATCTTTTATATATTGCTTTTATAAATGTGTTACCTTTCTTCTTTGGAATCTCATAAAGTGTGTGCTTTGTGAAAATGCATTTGTTGATAATATGCCCTTCTGGAGAGTATATAAAAATGGATATTCTCTGAAAGGTAACATTTCAATAGATAGTGGATAACACCAAAACTTAAAATTATTTCATTCTGATCTTGAGTAGTGAAATCTACAAACTTTCTTCAAATCAAATCTATCAAATCATCTAAGATTGCCTGTAAATGATTCCTTAATTATAATTTGCAATTATGAATAAATATTTGGTACAATTTTGAAGCCCATTTTGTTTGACTATGTACTTACTTTGAGGTACTATATAAGTACAAATTGAATTTTGTGGGATTTTTTTTTTTGTGTGTGTGTGAAAGTGTTCTGTATTTGGTTGTGAAAAAATCAGGCTTCATTTTTTAATATCATTGTAAGGAAGCTGTTTTCAAATATGTGTGCATCTGACCATGAAACTCTCAGCTCCCCAGAGCCACAGGAAGACTTTGGGCTGGAGAGTTGATGAGCAAGCTAGGACACAATAAAAGATTTTAAATTATTTCTCTGTGTTTTCATGGTCCCAGTAAAAATCATGCTAGGGTCTGCGACAAGTACTGATGATATCAAAATGAGAAAAGATATTCCATGACCTCACACAATTCACATGGAACACACTGTGAACCAGTACCACAAAACCAAACCAAACCAACCAAACAAACAAACAAAAAGCATAACCACTTCACGTGGAAGACTAAATCAATAATCCTGGATGGGAGGGTGGGCGTGAAAATTTAGTGGGGGCTATCTCTGCCTCATACAGAAGACAATCAGTGTATTAGTTCACCATTGTTTGTGAATAACTGACTTGCATCATGCACATTGACCTAGGTTATAATAAGTGGAAACGATTTATCACCTCACTTTTGATTTGGGGATGGAAGTACAAATGACTGTCTTGTGATGCCTAATACCCACAGGTACTAAGAAAGTAATTTGGGACAAAGCACCAAGTCCTAATAAATGCATTAAACAACATACTGTATTCTTTTTGCACTGTATTGATTCATAGAACAGAACTTCAAAATGCTATACTCTCTCTGGCAGTTGAAACTGAAACTGTGTCATAAAAAATCTAATGAATTTAAAGAATGCATGCTCATTCCTAAAAAATAGACAATGTGGACCGGTGTGGTGACACATGCCTGTAATCCCAGTGGCCCAAGAGGCAGAGGCAGGAGGATAGCAAGTTCGAGACCAGAGGTAGTCTGCGTAATTTAGTGAGACCCTGTCTCAAAAAAAGTAAAAAAAAAAAAAGGTTGGGGGGCTGGGGTTCCAGCTGAGTGGTCCAGCACTTGCAAAGCAAGCAAGTGCAAGGCCCTGGATTCAATCCCCAATACAGAAAAAAAAAAAAAAAAGGCAACATGTGTATGCGTGAGCCATGCAGAAAATGTAGCTTTTCATTTGAAGAAGGGAAAATAGCCTACATGGGCTTCTCTATTAAAAAGATGTGAGGTGAAGTGAACCTCAGGTATTTGGAAAGAGGCTGTAAAAGTTATTTTATAAACAAACATATAGATAGATAAATAGATAGATAGATAGATACTTATATATGCAAATATGTGCTTATATATGCAGATATATACATTTGTATGCATATATATGTTTAATAAAGTGAAAATATGGATCCTAAATCAGCAGTCGCCATGGTTTGGAATTTGATGGATCAATAAAATTTGAGATATCAATAGAGGATCTATGGACATTGCCCCTATGGGATAGGTCTGGGAAATGATTAAGACATTTAAAAACCATACTTGCAGGTATTATCACATGTATTACCACTTACTAATGCCATCGTGTCAAAGAACTGCAAGCTTTGTGACACAAACTAATAACAAGTATATTAGTTAAAATAAGGGTGCATGCATGGAATTATTTAATTTTATAAAATTTTTCCTCTGCACATTCTTATTCTTGGCATGTACTTACACAGGTCCGTGAACTAGCTTTTATGAACCTCTGGCTTAGAACATTTACAGTTGGGATTTGGAGTCCTGGTGAGCATATGGGGAAATTACTCTTTTGAGTACTGTCTGCTCTCTACCTCAAAGCCCAACCTGCTACTATTACAAGACGGAAAACTGTCTAATGGTACCCTTGTGAGTACATTGTGTAAGGCTACTGGAGTATAAAACACAGCATTTTCCTCACCCCACAGCTGTTGCTTCAATTATATTATAATAGCTACCTTTCACTTTGTAAAGAAAAGCTGCTTCCTGTCTAGGCAAAAGGAAAGATATTGGAGTGGAGAAGAGCAGTAGATGAAGAGTTTAAAGGGATTAAAAGCAGGAGACAGATTTTCCTCTCTTCACATTTTAAGAATTATTATAATCTGGCTCAAGAAAAGAGGTTTTCTATCACCGTGTAATATGTTTAAATAAAGTCAATGCAATAAAATACACTTTCAATTTTGGTTGGAAAAGGACTAAATTTTTCTCATGTATGAATGTGTAAATACTTTTAAAAACATGTGCATTACACTTCTTTAGCACAATACAACTCTGAATATGCTTAACATAATATTATGGACACAATAGTGCATTAGGGAAGCACTTTGAAGCTTTTGGGTATGACTTTTTAGGCTATATATTTTGCAAATGACAATTCATCCAGTGCCATGCAGCATGTCTATTATGCATCATTATTCCTTTAAGTGTAGTTTTTGACTTGAGATTGATGGCTGTAAACTTCTCAGAAGTCATCTAAGTAACATAAAATCATGAAAATCAAAAACAAGCTTCCCAGAACAAAATATTTTGCATTATTTCTGTTCATATTTGCCATTTGCACTGTTTTATTGCTTAATGCATAAGAATTTCTATCCACATCAAAGTACATTAAAATGGGGCAAATATGAGGTGCTATGACCCAGGTCAGCTCTCCATGGTTTCATGACAGTGGCATTTGAGCAATTTTGTTGACATTAGTGCTTTTACATCCAGAATTGATCACTACCTGTAGAAAGTCCCATCTCAAGATACACAGATATGGGGTTAAAAAATGTAGAAATATGATGATGGCACTCTCTGAGTCTCCACAGAGAACTGCTTATTTCTCTGGAGTTGTTTTTAGAGAAATCAAGATCTAAAAGTAAGAAGTGTTCATTCCTGCTGTCCCCTGCCCCTCCCAAGCACACTTTCTTAGACTACCTAACTCTAACATATAACTTTGAATCAATCAGTGAAATCAAAAAACTGTTAATTCACTTAAAAAAAAAAAAACTTTGGTTCCTTACTTAGAGCCAGGGACAACACTGTTCTAGGCACTAATAGTACAGTAGTCAAATGAGGCAGACAAGATGCTGTTTCTCTAAGAACTTACTTGCTAATAGGGTAAGTTAGTCAATAAACACATAGAATAGCAAACACAAAATGATTTCAGATGTCTGTGAAAGTTTTGAATGAGAAAGAATCTACCAGACTAGAGATCAACTGGAAAAGTTTGCATTTTACAGAGAGGACAACTTTCCTAGTGATCAGGAAACAGAAGCATTGTATTAGTCAGCTTGTGCCTTGATGTGACAAAATAACTGACAGAAACAAACTTATAGAATGAATGATTTATTGCAATTCATGGTTTTGAGACTTTCCATCCATAGAGGCATGGCAGCAGGGCAGGCATTGCAGTCAGTGGGCTGCAGAGCCTGTGGTAGAGAACCTAATACATGGTAGATCAGGAGCAGAGAAAGAGCTAGATAGATAGATAGATAAATATGCCCAGTAGTCTATACCCATACAGTTAAGTGAAAGAGAAATTAATTTTATTTCCTTTTCTAACCACTAAATGTCCATTGAAATTATTTGCTGTAACATGGAATTTTATAAGACTACCTTATGTCTAAGCGTCTTTATAAAGATTGACTTTATACAGCTAAATCACAAGAGAAGGTAACTGTTTCTTTCCATTGTTATTCTTACTAATAGGAATCATGGGAGTTTTGCACAGATGTCTTTCCATGTAGCTTGTTTATTTTTTAGGATATCTTCATTTACTGCTATCATATTCACCAATGTAGATACTCAAACCTTTTTTGATAACCAAATACTTCATTAACCTCATCCTTTCTGCTATCCAATCTAGCATATGTTTAGAGAAAGAAGACATTAAATTAGAATTTTTATCCAAAGTAAAAAGAAGTCTATATTTAGTTCTCTAAATGTTGACAAATAATTCAGTGCCATAGAATCAAAGATGTCAGCAGTGTTCAGTGTGCATATTTGTTAATGAAATGTGTACAACAAAATTAAAGATGTCTGCTGCATAAAGCTTTTCATAATATTTTTAAATTTTTTTGTTGGGTGGAAAAGTAATGATATTTAAAATAATTGTTTTTAGCTTCCTCTCTCAATTGTTTCAGGAAAAAAAAATTGAGTTACTAGTTTAAAAATAAAGTGATCCAATACCGTACAGTTTTAAAATCATCATTCTTGATTTCCTTGTCGAATACCCAAAACAGTATCTCTTTTCTGTTTATTTGTTTTTTATTTTGCTTAAAAGCAATTTTGATTATTTATTTTAAGTATATTTTAGAAGTACAAGTACTCAAAATGTTTCAAGTATTACCTCAGGGATTCCTTCCTCAGATTATGGGAGAATTCAAAATGGCATTGAGCAAATCTCCTTGGCTATGTATAAAGCATAAAATCATCCACTTTATTTTTAATATTCCTGAGTGCATTCAAAATAAAGTCTTTAACATTTTAAGTGCTTAAATGATGGGAACTCACTCCTTATGATGCCCCAAACTATTACTTTAATCAATGTGTAAAAACTTTGATGCCTCAAGGATTTATAAATCCCTGACACTACCCATAAGAAAGTACAATAGATAAACTTATATTTAAATCATTAATGACTTTATGTAATTAAGTAAAAGTAGTAGATTGTACAGTTTGTAAAGCTATCTAAGAATGGAAAGAAGGCTTCTAAACTCATCTTGTATTACACAGGTATATTTACAATTACATTAGTATGTCACAGGAATTTATGAAGGGAGTGTATTTCTGAAGGTCTTTGGGTTTTGTCTTTCTTCAGGGTGTTAGAAAAATATTTTGTTCAAAATATTAATGATCATTTATTTAGAAAAAGATCTCAATTTACAACTACTATTATAATTTAAATTGTTTGTAAATTAATATGTCTTAAAATGCAACTGACCATTATCCAATAAATCATGAATGATGTCACAACCACTACTATGGTTCATGGCCATTTAAAAAGGACGAGACCAAGCACTGTGGGAAAATATGATTATTCATAGATTGCCTTGAGAATGGAATGTTTAAATAATTTGAGTTTCCTAGCCAAATGATTTGTTGCCAAGGATCCTTTATATTTCAAAATATAATATTGAAAATCTTCCTAAAATCTGTTATCTCCTCAGCTGTCTGTCATAATAAGCACTCAGCAAATATTTGTTGAAGGTTACAAATGGTTGATTCAAGTGCTAACTTGGATATACAAGGGTGTGCAGTATGTGGTCTGCCTCAGAATATTTTCTTCAAACTATCCCTGAAAGAAGTATAGAACTCTAATCCAAAACCATGTTTTACTATTTAGAGAAGAGTTATGAATTCTGTATTTCATCCTACACTCCACCCTGAAAAGAGATGAGAAATAAATATACTGTGTTAGCCCCCATAGGGAGAGTTGCTTTTCTTCTACAACAATGTTGTCTGCATCATACCCTGAGAATGAGTCAAGTCATACCAAATATTTCTTTTTATTATTATTATTATTATTATTATTACTATTATTATTATATTGAATATGTTAATGATATTTTGCCTGCATCTGTACCACCGTGGCATCCAATCCCATCAGATCTTGGAAGCTAAGCAGGGTTGGACTTGGATAGTACCTGGATGAGAAACCACTTGGGAATACCAGGTGCTATAGGCTTGGGAGAAGGACCTGACAACCCACTCCCCACAAAAAGTCAGCCATTGAGAATGCTATAAATATCAGAGAAGCATGGCAATAATGTTTTATCTGTTTTATATAGGGTTGTTATGAGTCTGATTCCAACTAAGCACCTAACAATAACAACAATGATATTTTACTAAGAATATTTTATACCACTAAATCATAAACCCATGAAGACAGGAGTTATTTGAATTTAATTGATTAGCATGTGCACACCTGTCACAAATTAGAAACTCACTATATGTCTCTCAAACAAATAAATGAATAATGGATACTGGGCAATAAGAATGTTTTCCTCCTGATACTTTTTAAAGTAGGTCTTCCTAGGTAGGTTAAAATGGCTAAGCTAATTACAGTGAAGGTCCTTACTTGACTAAGTGATCGTCAGAGGAATGTCTCTGAGAAGTGATCCCTGGATCCTGGTTTATTAGTCTTGCCATGCAATATTTTCTAGTTTACAGGATAAGAGGAAGGGAATGGGATAGCAATGGAGGTCACTGCTAGTGGATTCTTGGTCTCCAGACTTGACTACCAAGATTAACAATTCTTTCCCAGTTCCATGATGTTCCAAAAACACCTCCTCTCTTTCTCTCTCTCCCTCTTTTCTTCCTTCCTTCCTTCCTTCCCTCTTTCTCTCTCTCTGTCTCTCTCTCTCTCTCTCTCTCTCTCTCTCTCTCAGTAGTGTTTCACAGTTTCAGGCTTGGTTTAAAAAAACAAATGCTAACAAATTCACCACTTTCATAAAAATTTCATCACAGAGTCAATTAACCCTTTGTTCACTTAAAAGGTATATGTTCTCCTTAAATATACCTACAAATAAGGATTTATGGTGGCCCAATTAATCTAGTAACACATAAAATAAGAATTAGACAATTTTGCTGGCAGTTATCATGACTGCTGAACTCTTTGAAATTTAATAACTCATTGCAATTCCTTTTTCTTCACATAGAGCTGTGAAATGAGCTTCCTAAATATCCCTCAACTAACACATAGTTTTCTTCAAGGCATGAATATCACTTCATCCTAATTAGCATTGTTTCTTTTCATGGTTGGCACTATCTGCGGCATCTTGACTCATATCGATTATATGAGAAGCAGACATAAGAAAAGGGCTTTAAGCTACTTGAGAGAATGAGAGACAGGCAGTAAATCTAAAATACTAAATTAATTAGGAAGTAATTTAGGAAGAAAATACAACTTGCTAACTTCATTCGCATCTTCAAAGTAGATTAGGAGATGGTAAAATTCTCTTTGAACAGCAAAGTGAAACAACAGTCAAATATAAATTCCATTTTAGTAATTATTTTCACTTAAAAATAGTATTCATTTTAAGTGACAAGTAGTTGCAAAACAAATAGTAAGTACAATAATCTCCCACCAAGCAAGCTGGATTCTGGGTAACACAGAGATCAGCAAAGACATTCATCTCTTTGTTCAGGAATTGTTATACTGACATTGACTTTTGGGCATATAGCATATGCAGGCTGGCCTGCCATGCAGTCCAGTTCCAATTTCCATCCACCCAGGCCCTATGACAAGCTGATTCACCTCCACTGATTAAAATGAGGGAAGGGCAAAGAGTAAGCCAAATCATAGAATCCCCAAGATGAAAGGCATTTAAAAACACTATTGAAACATATTGAAAGATCTTCCTTTACCATTATTTAGGATCTGTCTTATTTATTTCATTCTAAGACAACTTTTTAAAATAAGGCCATTATTTTGGTTTGTGAGATACAGAAACTTGTTAGCTTTTATTTTTTGAGTTGATTTTTCATTGCCAAAATCATGAATGTTATATCATGTGAAAAAATAATGGCAAAAGACTTACAGTGAGGTTTTCCCTTTAAAAGCCACAAATCTAAACCAAAACAACCCATTATTTTTAATGCATATATAGAAGATATGATTTTTTAATATACTATTACTTATACTGGGAGAAGGGCCTGGCAATCCACTCCCAAGGCAATCCCGAAACAGTCAGCCATTGAAAACCCTATGAGGGTTGCTATGAGTCGGATACCGACTTGATGGCACCTAACAACAACAACAACAACATTACTTATACTGGTAGAGATATTCTAATGAAGTTCAGGCTCAGAAAAAAATTCATAGCAACTGTATTATCTTCAAGAATAAATGCTAAGTGGTAGTAACAATATTTTAAGGTTATGCAATAATATATTTTTGATACCTTAGGACATTTGCACATTCTCCTAGGTTACCATGATAGTAAAATGTCCTCAGATCTAAAAGTATGATAACAAATTACTGAGTTGAGTTGAATTATTGTAATATTTCTCTATATTATTCTAGAAATATTGCTTCTCATTTAAGAAAAAAAAATTGAAGAGTAATTTCTAAAACTACCAGGCCAGCAACATCATCATTTGGAAACTTGTTAGAAATGCACATTCTTAGGCTGGTGTGGTGGCACATGTAATGGGGGTGAGGGCTTGATGCAGTAGAATCATAGGTTGGAGGCCATAGGCAGCCTGTGTAACTTATTGAGACCCTGTCTCAAGATAAAAAGTTTTTTTAAAAAGGGGGCTAGGGGGTGCAGCTCAGTGGTACAGTAGTTGCAAAGTAAGTACAAGACCCTGGGTTCAAGCCCCCATTACTGAAAAAAAGAAAGAAAGAAAGAAAGAAAGAAAGAAAGAAAGAAAGAAAGAAAGAAAGGGAGGGAGGGAGGGAGGGAGGGAGGGAAAGAAAAGAAAAGAAAAAAGAGAAAAAGAAAAATAAATACATATTTTTGGGCCTTTCCATGACACCCTGAGTCAGGAACTCTGGGATTGATGACTAACAATCTATGGTGTGACAAGATTTTCAGGTGATTTTTAAAAGCAGTAAATTTTGAGAAATACTGTTTTAATATTTTTGAAATCCAAAAATCTCTAAACAAATACCCTAGCTGTAAATTCTTAAGGTACAAAAAGAATAATCACTGATATGAATGTTTAGTCATAGGATATTCTTATCATTCTTTCTCTTTTCTCCTTCCACAGCTCTTTACTACATCATTTTCTACACATACCTGAGAGGTCTTCAAAAACCCAGATTATTTTAGGCTCATTTTTATGTTGGTATCTGAGTCTCATGATGATTATTTCAGTTGGAAATAACCTGTTAAAATTTATTTTGACTTCTCAGATTATGTGTCTTCAAATTGAATGATTTTTCTCCAGATAGCACTAACATCTTTTTTCTTAAGGGGAGTATGCTTTCCCAACTCTTCCATCAGCTCTGATTTGCAAAGGAAGAAAGCATAAGTGGGTCCATAACCCTAACTGACTCAAAAGCATTGTGTGGCGAAAATGAAAGATTCATAAAAATCCAATCAAGAGCATCTCAAACTGTGACCTATCAAGTTCTTTTATGTTTTTCAATTATTTGCTTATTTTTATTTATTGAACACTATCCAGAGATTCTTCAGTATTTGATATTCCTACATTTTCAAAATTACAGAAAGTAGACATTTAAAAAAGAACACAAATAATACTGAATTTATAACTTAACCTTTTACTTTTATAAAACATGGAACCAAATAGTTTATATTTTTTGATATCTTATATTTAGTGAAAGGCAGCAGCAAGGTTTATTGCTGAGTAATGTGTGTGTGTGTGTGTGTGTGTGTGTGTGTGTGTGTGTGTGTTATGTTTGTTGTTAGGTGCCATCAAATTGGGTCCAACTCATAGTGACTGTATGCACAAAAGAATGAAACACTCCATGACACTGTCCCATGCTCAGCACTACATGAGTGCTTCTCTGTTATTTATAAAGTTTATACTCTATCCAATTATATATCTATATCATGTATTATATAGCCTGCAGCTGTAGCCCTGTGGAATCCGATCTCATCAGATCTTGGAAGCTAAGCAGGGTCGGGCCTGGTTAGTGCCTGGATGGGAGACCGCCTGGGAACACCAGAAGCTGTAGGCTTGGGAGAAGGACCTGGCAACCCCCTCCCAAAAATCAATCTGCCATTGAAAACCCTATGAACAGCAGACAAGCACTGACAATAGTGTTTCCCCTGTTGCACAGAGGGTCGCTATGAGTCGGACTCAACGGCACCTAACAACAACAACAACAACAAACTCTATCCAATTATATATCTATATCATGTATTATATATATATTATTGAGTTGGGGTAGCAGAATAAATACACCTATAGAATATAGGATTTTTCTGTACATTAAAGTTATAGGGAGTGTTTGTAGGGAAATATTTTAAATCTTAAAGATATCTTTCCTTATGAAAATGAAAATAAAAAATGAGTAAATAGGTGGAAATACAGTTATTCTGTTATCTCATTAATAGATGCTATCATAAAGTTTTGACTTTATTTTTTTGCTCTTGTATAGAATTTGCATTGTAAAGAGTTGTTGTAGTCCATGTCTCACTCATAGTGACCCTACCTATAACAGGTAAAACACTATTGCCAGTGCTTCTCTGCTATTCATAGGGTATTCAATGGCGGATTGATTTTTAGGAGTGGGTTTCCAGTTCCTTCTCCCAAGCCTACAATATCTGGTGTTCCCAGGCAGCCTCCCATCCAAGTATTAACCAGGCTTAGCTCCCTGCTTAGGGGGCAGGGCTTAGACCCTGCTTAGGCTTAGGTTTAGGCTTAGGCTTAGACCCTGTTTAGCTCCAGAGATCTGATGGGATCAGATGCCATAGTGTTATGGCAGCAGGCTTATAAAGAGTAGATTTATTAAAAACTATAAAGTTTGATGTAAGTCGAAGATTTAAGATAGAGAAGTGAAAAAGTAAAGATTAAAATATTAAGTGAATAGGCAATTTTAATAGCATGATTAATTTATTAGACTTTGAATCATACATCATTGATATTTTTGTTGTTTTCATTTAGCTGAAGCTCTGTTCAGTTGGTTTCAGTTAATGGCATCCTAATAAATCCTTTTATTTGTGAGTTTTTTCTTTTCCATCTAGGAATATTCACAATATTTCTTATACATTTAATTACTAACTTTTGCTGTGTTGCTGTTTTTGGTGGTGGTGGTTCTGAGCGAGGTTTGGAAACTGAACCTGAGCATGAATCCAGAATCTGTTCCAGTTTAAACATTTTTTGTGTTATACACATGTAATAATACTTGTGTATATGTTTAAATCCTATGAGGAGACAGAAAGGCTTCAAACTGAATCTGACCTTGAACCCTGAATCTCTTCCACTTCAAATATTTTTAAGTTTTTTTCTGAATCTGAACCCAATGAAAATAACAACAAAAAAGTAGAAAAAGTTTTATTCATCTATCCATATGTAGGGTTAAAATTTTAAACCCAAACCCAAACCAAACCTGAACACTCTAAATTCTAGCATATTGAGCCTGCACCCAAACCTGAACACAATTTTTCCCAGATTGGAAGCCCTGGTTCTGAGTATGGAATCCAGAGCTTTGCACAAGCTGAGCACATGCTCTACCCTGATCTGCATGCCCAACCCCTAAATTCTGCTTCAGTTAATATATCTGAATTTTACTGACTCATAGTCCAAATTATTTTACACAGATTCTCTCAGGGGAGAGATTATTCCACAGAATATGTTAGTAGAGCCTTATACACAAAGTGAGGTCAGAATATTAGCTAGATTTAGCAGAACAGAAGTCCACCTTAATCTAGAACTACTTCTACTTACAACAAAATTAGTTCTTATGATTGTACACATAAAATCATATAAACAATGGATTTTATATGGGGAGGGAGTTTTCAGTATATAGGTTAAATATCCAGACTTTAGTTTCAGCCAGCCTTGGTTAGAATCTACACTCTGGAAGGTACTTATAATTTCTAGCAAGTTATGTAACTTCACTAAGCCTTAGTGTTTTTCTTCTAAGTGAGGACAATAATAGTTCTTATAGCTTCTGTGAGGATTGAATGAACTGACATTTTTAAAACATTCAGTATCATGCCTCATGCTAAAAAGCACTCAACTAATATTCTCTAGTGGAAGTATATGTTGGATTTTCTGTTCATCTTGAGATACTGTGACAATAGTCAGGCTGAGTGCAGTGTGGTTCTATTATTCAAGACATGTGGGATCATGATAATGAAAGACAAAAGATGTTTAAGTCTGGGCATGTCAGGTTAACTTAGCAGGCAAGATGTGAATCAGAGATAGCATTAGGTTTCTTCAATGACAATTTATATCAGGTGGTGGTGGCTCAATGGAGCAATAGGTTGGATATGATTCTCAGGCAGCACATCAAGAGAGGGGGCATTCTCATGACTAGACACCAAAATATTTGTGTCTTAGACAACTTCCAATAGGAGAAATCTAAAGGTATCTAATTTTCTCCACAAGTATTGTGGTTTTATTCATTATTACATGCACAAAAGTTCCCCTGATTTTATCAAATGGGATTCAAAACTTGAAACTGAATTTACTATTTTGCAAATATGTTTGTTAAAATTACTAATATTCAAAAAGCTGACCTCTCAATCTGAATTGCCTGAAGCATGATGTACATTATATTATTTATGTCTCTTTTCAGATAAAGTCACAGTTTCATTTCCCTTTAAAAGTTAAATTTCATTATTTTTATTTGGTTCAAGAGATGGGTGCTAAAGTAAATTGGACGGGCCAAATTTATAATGGAAATGTTTTAAATAATACTCTGGTAAATTGCCATGTTGTTGTTAGGTGGTATAGAGTGGGATCTAACTCATAGTGACCCTGTGTACAACACAATAAAACACTCCCTGACACTGTGCCATGCCTAGCAGTATGTCAGCACTTCTCTGCTATTCAGGTGTTTTGATGGCTGTCTTCAGGCTTGTTTTAGTGGGCTTCCAGGTCCTTCTGTTTTTGTGGTGCTGGGTACTGAATTCAGGTCCTCAGAATACATAGAGCAAGCATGCTTCCAACTGAGGCATTTCAGCTAATTCCCTGGTAAACTGCAATGTACTCTGGAATCTATGGCTATAATTTTTGTCGTAGCTGTTATTGTTGTTAGGTGCTTTGGAGTTGGTGTCTAACCCATAGCAACCCTACATACAACAGGCAAAACAGTATTGTTAGTGCTTCTGTGCTATTCATAGGGTTTTCAATGGCAGATTTTTTTGGGAGTGGACTGCCAAGTCCTTCTCCCTAGCCTGCAGCACCTGGTATACCCAGGTAGTCTCCCATCCAAGGCCTAACCATGCCCACCCAGCTTAGCTTCCAAGATCAGATGGTATCAGATACTAGGGTGCCATAGCTGTAGACATGACTATAATAATGTAGACTAAATAGTTTGAAAAGGATAAAAATGTATCAAATAGACAATTAACTTCTCCCTGAATGGAAGAGATTTTTATTGTTGGCTTCAAGCTCTAATACAAAAATAGGTTGTTATGATGTTTTTGTTAGGTACTGTCCAGTAGGATTCAACTCATAGTTTATACATACATGTTAATATAGTATAATTACTTAAAATTAGATGATCCTTGAAATATGACAATTTTATTCCAAATTTCTAACATCTGATACAACTTTAAAAAAATAACAAAAGCAGATTTTGATGAACAAATGAATTTACCATTGTCTACTCATGCAGGATAAAAGAAAGCTATTAATTCCTTAGAGATATAAGAATGTTTAAATCTTGTTATAATCTAGGAAAAAGCCCTTCTATCTTAGTAGGTGATTTTTATGAAAAATTGATTTTCATTTTAAAATGTGATGAAGGATAACATGCAGTCAGGAGGGACTAATCCTGGGAGAAAGAAATCATGTTTGGGAGAGTGGCAGGTCAACGAAAAAAGGAAAACCCTCCACCAGATGGACTAACACAGTGTGTACAACAATGGGCTTAAACATAAATAAGATCATGTGCCTGGCACAGAATCGAGGAGTGTTTCATTCCACTGAACATAGGGTCAGTATGAGTTGGGCTCAGCTGAATAGCACCTAACAACAATGACAACAAGGATAAAAAATTTCTTGCCAAGGATAAAATATTTTTAAAATGTATGTTTGAATAAGATGTTTTTCAGTGGAATCATGATGCTTTACATAAATCAAATAGTTTATGTTTCAAACTATTCCAAGCTTAAGTAAATACATTCAAGTGATTTATTTGCAACCCAGTGATACTAATAACTTCCTAAAAAGTGTGTGCTCAGAGAGAATTGTGCACTGATCTCTCATATTTATCTTAATTGGCTTTATCTTGTGATGATGCTGGCATAGATCTGTTACCATAGCGATACATTTAAGGTCCCAAGAGGAGGGCAGTGGGTTTAATCTCTTTGTATTACTTTGGTAACATACTAGTGTTATTAGAAAAGAATTAAATTAATTATGTTGGACAAATAACATATGACATTCTTGTATCTAAGGGGAAAAGTTAATCTTATACTTTTGGTAACAAAGTTCACAGCAATATGTAGTGCTTGACAAGCATTTTTTTCCCCTGTAAGTAAAATAAAATTCCAAAGACAGATAATCTTTCCTAAACCTGAAATTCTACTAAATTCCACATCAGCATTCTCTAAATTAATAATTAATCATCATCTCCATGATGCAAAATTTTTCACAAGGCATAATCAATGTTTAGCCTCCAACATGGCTTTGTGGACAAAGAGAGGGAGATAGGGATGGTTAGACAGGGATGATTAGAATGGGGGCAATGGCAGGAAGCATTTTAACACTTTCAGATCAAGGAAGGGCCTTCATGGTACAAACCTGGAGACACCTGCACATGAGTTTCCTGAGGGCAGGATACTGTGCTTAACAATATATTTGACCCAAAGAGTGAGTTCACTGTGTTTATTTAATCCCTACCAAGAACAATGACTGAGAATATTAACTTGTCCAATCTCAGGGTAGAATGAGGAAGATGTTGTTCTCATAGAACACAGCCAAGGTTGACAGCCACTGTTTGTTACTGAGGATCTTAGAAAATTCAGACCTCTAACCATGTCTATAACATCCTATCTTCCTGACATACACAAAGAAATTACCCAAGCGACAGTTCAGAACATAGTGTAGAGACAATTTGGCTATGATTTATGAAGACAAAATCTCTACTTGACATTGAAGATTCTTATAAATAGTAATAACTATCAAAATAAATTATCATTATGAAATAAGTGATAAGGAAATATTATTTCCTTTACTTACAAATTATTTGGGTAAACTCACTCTTATCCCCTAAAACAAATTTGATATACTCCAAATAAACCATTTTCCTGCATGAGATTAATTTAGTCACTCCCACTGCATTTGTTTTTATTTTCCTAGTTAGTCAGTCATGTGTAATGATGCTTTCACTGCAACAACATTGGCCACTTCTCCAGGGTGTAAAATACAAACACTGCCAGTGACAGGCTGCAATTGTGTGTCCTTAAATCACTGTGATAGGATCATTGTATTTGGCAACAATCAAATAAATACTCAGTTGCTTTTATTGTTTACTAGAGAAAAGTAATATCCTTAAATAAGTTCATACTGTAGTTAAGACATTAAATTGTGGGCTATAAAACATGCATTTCCTGTCATTTGTTCCTGCTATATTTTGTGTTTCCTAGGGTTACTTGTTTGATGCATGGAACAGTTTGATGGTTACTATTGATTCATTGGGTTCCAATAGTAGAGCCATGAGATTGACAGAGTTAAAATATGAAAATTATTATTTTTTGAGCTACATTTAAACTCCAAGCAGGAGGACATTCAAAGAAATACAGGACTTATACTATAGATCTTTTTCCTGTGCTTGGAAGAGATGAAATCAGAAGTTGTACCGATGTGGAACTGGAGAGAGGATATTTCTTTTATAGAATATCATAGCACAGATACTTGGTAAAGAAATACCCTGATAGAATTCTTGAACAATCCTCTAGGAAACTCTTAAAAGATTTCAATGTTGTTGTTGTTGTTGTTGTTGTTGTTGTTGTTAGGTGCTGTCAGATCAGGTCCTACTTGCAGTGACCCTCACTGGATTTTCAATGGCTGGAGTGGATTGCCATATCCTTCTTCCATTTTTCCAGTGCTAGGGATAGAAACCAGGGCCTCAATGAGTGCAGAGCAGCACTCTACCAACTGAGCCAAATCCCAGCCCTGTTTTCAATGTTACTCATAAGTTACTAAAGAAAAGTGAAAAGTAATGGAAAAGCAATCCTCTAAGAGTTCAATTTTAGAAAAACTAAACACACTAGATGTGAAAGAGCAGCCCTGTGAAGGAGTATAAATTATGTGTACACAAATCCTTTCTCTTGACTACAGGATACCTCACATCTGTAGGGAACCCTGTGGGCTCTCTTGGGAATTGCTTGTTCTTAAAAACACCTGGGAGTAGTTCACAGTTTGGAGGAATGGTCATTATCTATGACTCAGAAATGACCTCAGAAATTTTTAGTATGTTATTCCTTACTTCATCATGACAAGCCTCTGCCATGGTATTCTGTCTCATTGCCTCACTGACCCTAAGGAATTTAAATTGACTGATAAAGAAATGGATACATTATGTTTTCTGACCCTGGAACTAGTCATCTGGAATGGATAGTCCTTAGTCCCCCCATATTAGCTGTTGTACTCGCCAGTTTCCTGCATTATAAGATTGCTACCTACACCTGGGTCTGCCAGCCATAGTTTGCCTCCTTGCATCTAATTAAAAGGACACTTCTTCATGCTCTATATGAAGTTGTCTCCTTACTTGCCAATCCTTGGTATCCCTATCATGATCTCCCCAACTTCTGAATACTGTCCTAGTTTTCAAATTATTCTCTTTATTAGGCACCTAGAAAGAAACAATGTTCTGTCTCTACTGTTTGAATGGAATGAGATTTATAATCAGCCAAAGATATGCCATCTAAGCACATGTTTAAATCACTAGAATATCAACTATATATATATATATATATATATATATATATATATATATATATATATACATATATATACATACATATATATATACACATATATACATACACACACACACACACACACACACACACACACACAAATGAGATAGGAATATTCCAGAAGTATGAATTGAAATCCAAAATGCAGTATCAAACATACAAAATATTAGGAAGTAGTATAAGTTGCATTAAAATGTAAGATAGACAGTTTTTATAAGCTTCTTTCATAAAGAGGGGGAAGAAAAATTAGGCTGCTAAAGTGCAAAATCTAAACATGAATAAGTTTAATATGATGCTAAGATGGTGCCTGTGTGATGTAAATACTTAATAGTCTGGTCAATTGGCTACAAGTAACATTTGTTGTTGTTGTTGTTAGGTGCCCTCGAGTCGGTATCCGACTCATAGCGACCCTCTTACAACAGGGGAAACACTGTTGTCAGTGCTTCTCTGCTGTTCATAGGGTTTTCAATGGCAGATTGATTTTTGAGAGGGGGTTGCCAGGTCCTTCTCCCAAACAAGTAGTATTTACATACACAGATTAGCTCAGTTGTTAGAGCATCACTCCGCAGTCTCTATGCCCTGAGTTCGATTCCCAGCACTGCAAAAATGGGAGAGGGACATGGCAATCCACTCCAAAGGCAATCCCAAAATAATCAGCCACTGAAAACCCTGTAAGGGTCACTATGAGTGGGACATGACTCAATGGCACCTAAGAACAACAAGGTCCACTTGGGAAAAGGACCCATCAAGCCACTCCCCCTCATAAAAAAATCTGCCATTGAAAACCCTATGAATAGCAGAGAAGCAGTAATAATATTGTTTCATCTGTTGTACATAGGGTCGATATGAGTTGGATACCCACTCGATGGTACCTAACAAGAACAAGAACAGCAAGGTACACTGGCTCCTGTTGATACTTAAAAACTGACCTCCACTTACTCTTCATCTCTTTGACCCCAAGCCCCATCTTGTTTGGAGAGCTTGCTTGAAACCACAAAATTGGCTAAAAGTTTATAAAATCTCCATGTCCATCCCAAGCTGATAGAAATATCTAAAGGAGTATTTTCTTATTAAGAATGCTACAGGAAAAAATAGCAGTTGTTCTTCCTAAGCAAAAAATAAACACAAGTGTTCTAATGGCAATACTCTCATTATTACAGAGGAGGATTATGTACTGTGGGACAATGTAAACCAACCCTCATCAAAACAATGTATAAACAGAACACCCTGTGTACCTTACAATCCTTAGAGTACAGTACAAAAAGTAGCATTTTTCTGGAATTTGATAGTAACGATGAAGGCACATCTTTGTGACTATATCAAAATCACTGACTTGTCCACTTTAGAATGGTAAAGTTTATCACATCTGAATTAGTTCTTAATAAAGCTGTTATAAAATTTACATGCTAATTAAATTCAGGAAGCAAAAACAAAGTAGAATTTTAATTTATGTTTATTTTCTATTCTCATACTTCTTGACTTTCTGTTCTTATGAATGTTTAAAGGAATACAACATGTTAGGACAAAATACATATGAAGAATTTAAAATATATGTAAGACATGCATTCCTAAAATAGTTGTACTAATTAAGGCAGCCACCATGGCACAAACCTGTAATCACAGGGACTAGGAAGTCTGAGGCAAGAGGATTGTAGGTTCAAATCTAGAGGCAGCCGGTACAACTTAGGGAGACCCTGTCTCAAAGTAAAAAATAAAAAAATGGGGTGAGGGTGAAGCTAGGTGGTAGAGAGATTGCAAAGTATGCATGAGGTCCTGGGTTCAACTCCCACTACAGAAAAAAGAAAAAATTAATCAAGTCCTAAGAAAGCTTGGTGAGTACTATTGATTTACTATAGATACTACGATTTTTATATACAAAATTAACTAGCTCCACATAGAGAAATGTAACTACCATTTATATCAATGATTGTGGCAATACTATGTGTAAATAAGTCTTTAGAATTATAACGTACACAGAAACTATTATTATTAGCAAATATCTACATGAGGAACTCTGATCATCTAATGAACAGAAATGTAAATTCTTTCTAACTTATCTCCTGCTTCCTTTGTTATCTCAGATCAGCTTAACCTGCCATTATTCAACTGATGGTTAGATCCATAACCTCTATTTCCTAGGGCTAGCACATACATCATTCCAAAAGGGCTTACCAGAAAATTGTAGACTTATTTTCAGTGAGCCACATAATAATTATATCTCACATTTTTATAGCACTTTGCAGTTTACAAAGCATTGTCATATCCATTATTTCATATAACATATAGCTCACAAGCCTCTGGCTTCCTGGGATTTCTATTATCCAAATCTCTCAACAACGACTTTCAAGCTCTATACTGTTCACAAACACTTTTGAGTTTTCTTATGTCTTGCCTTTCTCCATTGATTTTACGTTCCTGAAGGGTTATGACTGTCCTTGCCAGTCTTCAAAAATTATCTGTTTTCTACCCTATGAGGGTTTCTATGAGTAGGACCCAACTCAATGACACCTAACAACAACAACAACAACCTCTCACTATGCCCTGCTCAGGGTAGACAGTCAGTCTGTGCTTGTTGATGGTTTCCTTCATGATGCTCAATCTGACTTCCTTCTTGCCAGGCAAGCCCTCCGGGGCTTGGATGTCCTATTCTTTGTGTTGAGTAAAACTTATTTACTTTAGTCAAATGGCTCCAGAAGACACACAAAGATTTTCTTTTTCTTTTTCTTTTTCTTTTTTTTTTTTTTTTTTACTATTTCTTCCTCAGTCCCCAACTGGTTATTTGTAATTACTTTTTTTTAACCAATATTTATGTTTCCTGCACAATCTTTATTTACCTTCCCATCTCCAGCCTTTCTGGAAATGTCTACTTATGTTGTTAATTTTGGAAGTTATTATAGAATATGAAAGTTTTTGGTTTATGTTCACAGTGAATTCTTTGGCAATAATTTGACAGTAGTTTCTCATTCATTTAATCAATATTTATTGTGTATTTGACAAGCATAAGCAAGCTGGTTGGTGTGGAACTTTGATAGTGGAGGGTTGTATTACAGAAAAGAGTATTCTTAAATAATTATAATACCATGTAGACTGAATTAACTGTTATAAAACTATTTTGAATATGTTTTTAAGTTCAAAGGAAGAAGGAGTACATTCAACTAAACATCAGTCAAAATGGTTTATGAAGAGTCAACTTTTTAAAAAAATAATTAAGAAATATTTAGTCCCTATGGTTTATGAGCACCTAAGGTCTTAATAAAAAGATTTTGAGCATAAATAAGAATTTGAACAACACACAAATACTAATTAAATGGTAAAAGTAGTAGCAGGAAAGTGAAAGTGATAAAAATTTAATATTTCTCAAGCTGTCCTTCATTCCTTACAAGTGATTTAGAGATATGATTCCTGCAGACATCCCTGTGCAGTGAGGAGTCATGAAAAAGTGTGTGAAATGGGAATTCTTTTGCACTGACACTGCTCTAGCATTGCAATCAAGGAGATGTTAGACCTTTGGTTCACTTCAGCAAGATATGCCTTCAACATCCATAATTCAGCTTACCTGTTCACTCAATTATAGAGGCTCTGCTGAGGGGTGTGGCAAACCTATTCTCTACAGGAAAACATAATGACCACAGAGAAAATGCTCTTAAACAAAGTTGCTTGCCACCTTTCAACACTGTCTCAAAGCCTGACTTCAGACATTTAAATTATTTTCATTTTAACTACTTCCTCCCTATTTCTTAAAGGCCACTTTCTCAAAATTTAGGAGACTGAGATAATTAGCATGCTTTCCTCTGTATTTTAACTATTTAACTTATCATAGTTCACTAGAATTTATACCTATTTGACATTTTATGATTGAATAGAAATGCCTATTATAGCTTCCAATCACAAGTGAGCCTTTTGACAAATGAGTTCTAGGAAGCATAGCACAGATACTTCTGCCTTTCATAAATGTATGGGGAAAAAATCACACGTACATGAAAATTGAAATGCTCTGGTATATAATAGTTATTCCTTCAGGGTACAGAAAATTGGCCAAAAGCCAGTTCCTAAATAAGTATTCATTGTTCTTCCCCTAAAGGCACTTCCATCACATTTTACTAATAATGGATATTGTTTAGAGATGGCATTATAAAAGTCAAAGCCTAATGATATAGTATTTTTACCTTTGCATTCTCCTGAAAAGGAAAGAAATTAAGAAACTGCATTTTGTTCTCTTAATGAATTGAAAGAGTCCCCAAAGTGTCAACACAAATAAATATATGTTAATTAGTACATGGTTGAGCTGTAAAAATGTTGATGAAGCTCTTGATATTGGAGGGCTAGACCTAATTATCAAAGCCAATATCACATTGAATATATGTTTACTTCTATGTAAATGATATGTTTAAAATGCTATTATAAAATTATTTCCTGGAATCTTTCTTGAAATTTTATATTTAAAAAATTTTTCAAAGTCTTATTTTTTAAAAGCTTCTAAACTAATTGGGTATAGACTTTATGTTCTATCCCATTTCTGAACGAAGTTGTTTTCATGGTGTTAAACTATCAGTAGTAAAATCTCTGTGGTTCCTACTTCCATGGCTGTTCATGACAGAAGCTACAACTGCAGACTCAAAAACAGAGAATGTTTAGAGCATGTTAAGCAAATCAATGTCAGTATGCAGCTGAGATTGCAGGGGCTTTGAGAAAGGAAGAGACTTTTCTGAGTACTGAAGGTTGACTTCATAGTACACAAGTATATTGTATAAGGTTTTCTTGCAGGGCAGGGTGGCACATGCCTGTAATCCCAGCGGCTCCAGAGGCAGGAGGATCCCAAGTTCCAGACCAGAGGCAGTCTGCCTAACTTAGCGAGACTTTGTCTCAAAAAGTCAAAAAAAAAAAAAAAAAATGGGGCTGGGGTTGCAACTCAGTGGTCCAGCACTTCCAGAGCATGCAGGCGCGAGGCCCTGGGTTTAACCTTCATTACTGCAAAAAAAAAAAAAAAAAAAATCTTTTGTACCACTGTTGAAAACTTTCTTTTGGACTGATTTGGTGACTAGGTCAAAGTCCTAAATCTATGCTATATTTCCTGCCTCTCAAATACACAGGGGTTCGATCTGAATAAATTTCAAGGAACTATGAAAGCTTCTCTCTTATCAAAGAAAATAATATATTACAACAGGATATTAATATGTGTTTGAGATGCATTTATAGTTACAACAACAATGTAGTTACAAATACTAAATTCTCCACTATAAAGAATGATAAATAATACACAAAAATTTTCTTATTTTATGTATAAAATCAATTTTTTTAGTTTTATAAAATATGTTTGCAAACATTAATATGAATATAAAATGTGTGCATTTTATACATAGGGTAATTCTGAGCATTAGAGAAAATATAGTTTACTAGTTCTCAGATTCTGAAATGAGTTGCTTGCATAATAAGAACACCCATACTGTATTAACATGTAGGTAAACTGGACTTAATACTGGAATGGGAATTTCAATCTCATTATTTTTCTATTAATTCAGCAAAAAATTACTGAGTGCAATGATAGCACAAGAAGCATACTAGATGCTACATGAAATGAAACTCTACCTCAGGAAGATTATTACCTAATTGAATTACTATGGAAATATTTCCAAATATCAGGAAAAATAAATAAAAATTAGTAATCCATACATTATCTGAAATGAAGATTCGGAAGTAGGAATTATAATGAAAGACTATGCACAAGAAGATTCATAGATGGCAGGCAGAAATTAGCAAACCATGTTTTAGTATCATTCAGTACAGTAGCCTTTCTGAACGCAGTGGTACTACAATGTAGCAGGAAGAAAATTTTGAACAGATAGTCTAATGAGGAGAGGTCTTGAATGTGAACATAAGATCCTTTGAACATAAAAATAGTGGAATGATGAGTAAATGAGAAAAAGTTTTGAAAGACCTTAACAATAGCAAAAAGATGGCATGGAGGAGATTGACAGACTGAAAGCCATCAGGGTTAGAAATACATTGCACTATTGTGGGATAAAAAGATAAGTGAAGAATTACATGAAGCATTTATTAGTAAGTAACAATATGTCTATCTACAGATGTTTCCCTCTAGTGTAACCAATGACCGAAACAGACTCAGAAATTCTCAAGTACTGTATATCTTTCAGCAATGAGTATAAGAGCTCTTTACACATTAATAGCTGTAGTCTCAACTTGTTTAGGAATGAATCTTTTTCCAAACTTTTCATGACTCACTGTAAAGTGGTATACTTATTCATTTTGTTCCTTATGCTTTCTTTAACGTAGTCTAAATGGATAGACACTGCAGCTAAGATTTGTGTTTTATTAAGAAGCATCTGTATATACCATAACCAATTCCTACACTTTCTGCAGAAATTCCTGAACTACTTTGAGGGAGTAGATGTATAATTTAACCTCTATATTTCATGAATTCATGGCAATACTAGTGGTAGAGGAAAGACATGATTCAAAACTAAATATGATTCTGACCTTGAATAGTAGAATAACCAAGAATAAATGCTTCGCAAAAATTCCTAAATGTACCCTATATAAAACAAAATTTTACCAAAAATACCTAATTATGATTAAAATTGGTTTAATTCTAATATTATTTATCTCTCTATATCTATATATCTATCTACAGATATATCTATATGTATCTACATATATATACGGAGAGAGATGTAAGTACCCCATGTGTCTGTCAGCTTGCCATGCTGTGCAGCTTGCATGCTGCTGTGATGCTGAAAACTGAGCCACCAGTATTTCACACACTGGCAGGGCCACCCATGGTGGACAGGTTTCAGGTGAGCTTCCAGACTAAAAGAGTCTGGAGAGAAGGACTTGGCAGCCCACTCCTGAAACAACTAGCCATTGAAAACCCTACAAATAGCAGAGAAGCACTATCAAATACAGTGTCAGAAAAGGAGGCTTCCAGGATGGAAGGTATTCAAGAAATGACTAGAGCCTGGTGAGTCAAGATGGCAGACAGATAACACACGCCTTCTGTCCCGGAGTAAAGGTAAGCCTTGATTAGGGGTTTGGAAGTCACGTTGAATAGATAGAAACAGTGATAGTTTAGTTGGGAGATAAAGGATAAAACTGGACGAACACTGAAATTGAGGATTTGGCTACGGAGGAGTTACACAGAGGACAGTAGCGGGACCACCGCCATTTCGCCATCACACAGACGGTGAATAGAATCCTGGAGACTCAGAGGGGACTCTGTGCACACACACCCATGGGGGCTGGACCTGACACGGAGTGCAACCTTGGCAGCACACTGTCACCCTGCCTGCAGGACACAAACTACATGTTTCGGGTGAGTCAGTTTGAGGTGGCAGATGGAATCGCCATCCGTAGTGTCACACATCCCTCAGCCTGAGATGCTGGGCTGTTGTAAGTCACTCATGCAAGAAAATAGGGATCAGATCCATGACAGTAGATACACAAGGGTATGGGGAGTGATCGCGGAGGGAACGGGAAACCAGTGCCAGCGGAACGTGTCTAGAGCTGAGACGCAGCTCCCTCCCTCCTGTTGTGGCGGGACAGTTGTGCAGACATGATCTCCACAGACATATGGGCACACATACATCAGGATCCCAGACACACCAGAGGTGATCCTAAGTCATCCCACTGCACTGTGGAGAAATCTGGGGTCTGTGGAGGTGACTGAGCCCCACGAGGACAGAGTGCTCCTTTTCGACAGAGCCTAGCGACACAATTAGTCACAATCAGAGCAGATTCGAGTGTGATCACTACACAGGGACAGACCTGCTGCAGATTCCCTCTGGGGCAGTTGGATATCATCCCACCCACAAAAGGATACAGTCCTCCCAAGTGGTCTCCCAAGTGGGTGGAAAGCCATGCAATAAAAAAATACACGATACCAGCCATATTCCCTCCATGCTCTAGGCTTTGGGGAAGAAATCTCTGATTTGGGGAATTGGTGCCTGAACTACGTGGGACAGGTAGAACTCCAGGGAGGACCCCACAGGTTCCACTGCCTCTTGAATAATACAATAGACACAGAATATTCCATGGAACAATCTCTTTGGGCACTCAGTGTCCCTCTTAAACCCAGGACATTGTGGGGCAATCCGCCATTATCTATGCAATCAGCAAGACTAAGCCAGACTGCTCCTGTGGATTATGTGAAAACACTGACACCCTGAGTTCTGTAGGGAGCACTGCTTCCTGCAGTATCGACTTCACCCGGTGGAACTGGGTGTCCACAGTTCAGATTCCACCTGCAAGAACATACAAGGGCTTTTATTTATTTATTTATTTTGTACAGGGGTTTGAACTCAGGGTCTTGCGCCTGCTTGCTTTATAGGTGCAGGATGCCACGCTGTGCCCCTGGCCCATATTTTTTGCTTTTTGAATCAGGGTCTTGCTGGGTTGCACAGATCTCGGGCTTGCGATCCTCCTGCCTCCGCCCCCCAACCTGCTGGGATTCCAGGCGTGCACCACAGCACCTGACTACAAGTGTTTTTATATGTATTTGGGAGCGTGTAGGCGTGAGGTTTGTTCTTTTCTTTTCTTTCTTTCTTTCTTTTTTTCTTTTTTTCTTTGTATGGGGGTTTGAATCCATGGTCTTGCATCTGCTTGCTTTATAGGTGCTGGACCACCACACTGCGCCCCTGGCCCATATTTTTTGCTCTTTCAGACAGGGTCTCACTGGGTTGTGCAGAACTCGGGCTTGTGATCCTCCTGCCTCCACCCCCCAAGCCGCTGGGATTGCAGGTGTGCACCACCGCATCCGACTACAAATGTTTTTATATGTGTGTGGGAGCGTGTATGCATGAGTTTTTCTTTTTCTTCTCTTTTCTCTTTTTCCTTCCTATTTTTCTTCCTTTCATCTTTTACTCTTTCCCCTTTTTCTATTCTCCTTCTCCTTTTCTTGAGCTATATATGTGTCTTTGTTTTAATTATTTTACCCTTAAGTCTTAACCTTAATTTTAATTTTGACAGTAATTTCTATTAGCCTCTGTACTCTACCTCCTCTTTCCCCCTCTGCTGTCACCATATCCCCCCCTTTCTCACCCCACAGAAGAGAAACACAATCTATCGCCTCCCTAGCCCCTTTGGAGTTGGGCTGGTGGACTAAAGAGAGAGCCACACAGACCAAAAAGCTGAGAATATACCCATTTTATAAGCTCTAATAAGCACCAGAGATTGAGCACCACACAATCTCAAAGGAATAACAGAGGGAGAAGTTCTGAACACTCAGGAGAGATGAATTCTATTTCCCAGACCATATTCTGGGCAAACAAAGTAAAACTACATAAAATATAAAGGGGCAGGGTGGATCTGAAGCTCCACAGATCAAAGACCCCCAGCAAATAACTCCAAAGACTCTCAATTCTTAGAGATCTCTGATTCAGAATTCAGAGTCATGGATATAAACATGCTAAGAGAAATTAAAACAACACCAAAAGCACCCTGGAGATCCTTGAAAGGAAGCTCTCTCACTTGGAATCAGTTCTGGCATCCCAGTTAGAAATGATAAGGAAAAACCAAGCCACTGTCCTTGATACTCAATCCAAGTTACCTGAATTGAACATGGCTGAAGAATCCTTTCATTGAGACTGGATGAATCTGAGCTGAGGATTTCCAATTCCAAGGATGCCATAAATGAACTTAAATACAAGCAGTTAGAAATGGAATCAATGATAAAGGTATTAAAGAAAGATTTCCCGGAGAACTCAGATAGAATGAAAAAATGAAATTTAAGAATTCAGGGCATCCCTGAAGGAGAAGAAAGATCCACTGGAGGCCTTCAAAACCTAGTAAATGATATCCTCAAGGAAAATTTTGCAAAGATAGCATAGGAAATGGATATATACACCACTGGGACATTCAGGACTCCTTTGAAGGCTGACTTAAGTAGATCATCCTTGAGACATGTCATTGCTCGCATGCTGTCATTAGAGACCAGGGAAGCTCTCTTGGAAGCAGCAAGACAGAAACCCCTTATTACTTATAAAGCAAAACCTATTAAAATTACCGCAGACTTCTCCATATCAACATTGAAAGCTAGAAAGGAATGGACACAGGTGATTCAAATAAAAAAAATCTCCATCCTAGATTAATATAGCCAGCAAAATTATCTTTGATAATAGATGAGGAGTATAAGACATTTAATGACATTGAAGCTTTTAAACGATATGCAACCACCAAACCAGCACTGGAGAGGATTGTAAATCAATTACCACATCCAGGAGAGTTAAGACAACCCTACAAAGGAAATCAAAGAACTGGGTTAGCCGAGATGAGTGCAACCCAAGAAAGGACCAAAGCAAACATGATTCATAAATCAGTAACAGGTAATAATTGGATATATAACAATAAATGCTATGCAATAATCTCTATTAATGTAAATGGTCTTCACTCACCAATTAAGAGACAGAGGCTGGCTAATTGGATGAAAAAACACAAAACATCAATAAGCGCTATTCAAGAAACTCATCTAACTCACAAAGATTGGAATAAACTAAGAGTGAAGGGCTGGAAAAATGTATACCTAGCAGGGGGGAACAAAAGAAAGCAGGTGTTGCAATTCTAATTTCAGATAGAGTAAATTTCATTCCAAAACTAATTAGAAGAGACAAAACAGGACATTACATTTTAATACAAGGAACAATCGATCAAGAATCAATAATGCTCCTAAATATTTATGCCCCAAACATAGGGGCACCTAGCTTTATAAGACAAACCTAATGGAATACAAAGAACTTTATTGGACCAGAATCAATAATAATGGGAGACTTCAATACCCCACTTTTATCAAGAGGAAGGTCATCAAAATGAAAAATCAACAGAAAAATGTCAAATCTAATCTCCACCCTAAACCAGTTGGATCTCAAAGATATACACAGAATATTTCATCCACACACTGAGGAATACACATTCTTTTCAGCTTGACATGGTACATTTTCTAAGATAGATCATATGCTAGTCCATAAGAACTCTCTCAACAAATACAAAAAAGTAGAAATTATCCCCTGTTCCTTATCAGATCATTACGGGATAAAATTGGAGCTCAAGAGCATGAATAATTCCAGAAACTTTACAAACTCATGGAGACTGAAAAATACACTTCAGAATGACCAATGGATCATTGATGAAATCAAATTGGAATTTAAAAAACTCCTACAATCAAATGATGATGAAAAACATCATGCCAAAACATATGGGATACAGCAAAGGCAGTTTTAAGAGGGAAATTTATAGCATTAAGTGCCTTCATCAATAAAATATAGACAAATAAATAACCTAATGACACAGCTTAAGACACTAGGAATCCAACAAAAAACCAATCCCAAAAGGAACACCCAAAAGGAAATTACAAAAATAAAGGGAGAAATATCTCAATTAGAATCCAAAGAGATAATTCAAAAAATTAATAAGACTAAGAGCTGGTTCTTTGAAAAGATTAATAAAATAGACACCCCTCTGGCTAACCTCATCAAAAAGAAAAGGGAAAAATCTAACATAGTATGGATTATGAAAGACAACGGGTCCATAACCACTGACTTCAATGAAATAAAAAAAAATTGTCAGGGATTACTACGAGAGACTGTATTCCCAAAAATATGAAAATGCAGAAGAAATGGACAAATTGATTAACACATATGACCTACCAAAGCTAACCCCAGAAGACATAACTGACCTAAACAAGCCCATTACATGTACAGACATAGAAAAGGTAATTAAAAGTCTCCCAACAATGAAGAGCCCAGGTCCTGATGGATTCAGAGCAGAATTTTACCAAACTTTTAAATAAGATATAATACCTGCCTTCCTTAAATTATTCCAAAAAATAGAAAATGAGGGAACACTCCCAAATTCATTCTATGAAGCTACCATCACCCTGATACCTAAACCAGGAAAAGATTCATCTAAGATAGAGAATTACAGACCCATATGCCTTATGAATCTAGATGCAAAAATATTTAATAAAATTCTGGCAAACAGAATCCAGCGGCATATGAAAAAGATTATTCATCATGACCAAGTGAGATTTATACCACAGATGCAAGGCTGGTTTAACATATGGAAATCAATTAGTGTAATCCAACATATCAAGAAACTGACAAACAAAAACCACATGATCATCTCAATGGATGCTGTAAAGGCCTTCAACAAAGTGCAACACATTTTCATGTTAAAAACACTGGAGAAGATAGGTATAAAAGATAAATATCTTAATTTCATAAAAGCCATTTGTGATAAACCTACAGCCAACCTTATATTAAATGGAGAAAAACAGAAACCATTTCCTCTTAGATCTGGAACAAGAAAAGGATGTCCTCTCTCTCCTATTCTATTCAACATAGTAATTGAAGTCCTGGCCAGGGCAATCAGACAAGAGAAAAAAATCAAAGGGATACAGATTGGCAAGGAAGAGGTCAAATTATCATTATTTGCAGATGATATGATCTTATACCTGAAAGACCCCAAAACTTCAATCACAAAACTGTTACAACTAATTAACTCCTTCAGCAAAGTTGCAGGCTAAAAAATTAGCACACAAAAATCAATAGCTTTCCTTTACATCAATTCCAAACAGGAAGAGAAGGAAATTTCAGGAAAAATACCATTCATGATAGCCCACCAGAAAATTAAATACCTTGGAATCAATCTAACCAAAGACCCTTCAGATCTCTACAAGCAAAATTTCAAAGCATTAAAGAAAGAAATAGCAGAGGACACTGAAAAATGGAAAAACCTTCCCTGCTCCTGGATAGGGAGAATTAATATTGTAAAAGTGGCTATCCTACCAAAAGCAATCTATAGATTTAATGCAATACCCATTAAAATTCCACTGACTGACTTTACAGAAATAGAAAAAAATGATCCAAAAATTCATATGGAACCACAGAAGACCACATATAGCCAAAACACTTTTAAGCTGCAAAAGGAATGCAGGTGGAATCACAATTCCTGACTTCAAGCTATACTACAGGGCAGTGATTGCAAAACCAGCTTGGTACTGGCAAAAAAATAGGCCTAAAGACATGTGGAACAGAATAGAAGACCCAGAAATACCTTAACACACCTATAGCCACCTGATTTTCAACAAAGGAGCAAAGCAAGTAAACTGGAAAAAGGACAGCCTTTTCAACAAATGGTGCTGGGAAACATGGTCATCTGCATGCAGAAAAATGAAAGCTGACCCACATCTCTCAATATACATGAGAGTTAACTCAAAATGGATAAAAGATTTCAACATAAAACCAGAAACTTTAAAACTTATAGAAGACAAGATAGGCAATACACTCCATCATATAGGCATAGGAAAGTATTTCCTTAATAGGACGCCAATTGCTCAAGAAATTGCAACAAGTATAGATAAACAGGATTACATGAAATTAAAAAGCTTCTGCACAGCAAAAGATACAATTAACAGAGTCAAGGAAACCCCCACAGAATTGTAAAAAATCTTCACATCCTATACATCAGACAAAGGTCTAATTGCTAGAATTTATAAAGAACTCAAGAAAAAAAACTCCCCCCAAAACAAATAACCCAATACACAAATGGGCAAAGGAACTGAGTAGACAGTTCTCAAACGAAGAGGTCCATAAAGCCATGAAACACATGAAAAAAATGCTCAATATCCCTACTCACTAGGGAAATGCAAATTAAAACAACTCTGAGATTTTACCTTACACCAGTAAGAATGGCCAAAATTAATAAAACAAATAACAACAAATGCTGGTGAGGTTGCAGGGAAAAGGGAACACTCTTACATTGTTGGTGGAGCTGTAAATTGGTCCAACCACTGTGGAAATCAATATGGAGGTATCTTAAAAAACTAAAAATAGATCTACCATATAACCCAGCTATAACACTACTGGGAATTTACTCAAATGAAGATGGGTCATCATACCACAGAGACACCTGCATCTCCATGTTCAATGCAGCACTTTTCACAATAGCAAGGATATGGAATCAACCAAAGTGCCCTTCAACAGAAGGATGGATAAAAAAAACTATGGTACACATACACAATGGAATACTATTCAGCAATTAAGAAAAATGAAATAAGGTCATTCTCAGCAAAATGGATGGAATTAGAGAAAATTATTTTAAGTGAATAAACACAAGTTCAGAAAGAGAAACACTACATGTTCTCACTCACATGTGGGAGCTGAATCACAATTATAAGAAGGAAAAATACTATTCAAAGGTCAGACCAAAATAAAAGGGGAAAAAAAGCTAAGAATGATGTCAATATAAATGGTCTAGAAAATACATGCAATTGTTCTAACAAGATAAAAACAAAGATCACTACAGGAAAAGTTTCTATCTTAGACAGAACTGGAACCCAAGGACATATAGAAAAATATTACCAAGTAAAAGATAGAGAAGACTTAGATGGGGAGGGTGGGGGGGGAAGCATATGGGAGGGTAAGGGAGAACCTATATGAATAATGTATATCAAAATGCATATATGGAAATATCACAATGAAAAGCATGTCAGAATGAATCACATTAAGGTGTACATTAAAATTTTCCAATAATAATAATAAAAAAGAAATGACTAGAAAAGAGGTGTGTCCTCAAAGTAGAGTTGACCTTGAAGATGGGAATGGAGTAATGCCCTGGAACCTCCTTTTGCTGATATAGCATGACTCAGGATTAGAAGAAACATAATGACTGCAACATTGATTTCAAACATTAAAAGATCTTGTGCATGACACCATGCTAGGTAGTGTTTTGTTCTATTATACATAGGGTTGCTATGAGTCAGATCCAACTCAAAAACACTCAACAATAACAACAACATATATAAACAAAAAATTAGCCTTCCAACAACTAAATAAACAAGATTTATAAATAAAATCACAATGTAAATATAATTAAAAATAACAGGGTGATGTCATTTAGGTAGAAATGAATTGTCCCTTGCAGTATGAGAACATTACTGATTATTAGAGTGGAAATTTCTTTAGATTCTACATGGTAGTACTATTATTTGTCATATAATATTTTAATTCTCACACTTATTTTCTATATACTATGTTGAAATGTAGGTACAGCCTTTTTTGGTTTCAAATGGTTTTAATATTCAACACATGATTTCACTCTCTCCCTTTCTCTTGTTCTTTTTTTTTTATGGTTTTTATAAACAATAGTGTTACAATTGCCTGAAGCCATATGTCTGTGGCACCTGATCTCATCAGATCTCAGCAGCTAAACAGGGTCAGTCTTGGCTAGTACTTGGATGGTAGACCAACTGGGAACACCAGGTGCTGTCGACTTAGGAGAAGGACCCAACAGCCCACTCCCAAGAAACAATCAACCATTGAAACCCGTATGAATAGCAGAGAAGCACTAACTATACTGTTTCGCCTGATGTACAAAAGGTTTTTATGAGTCTGACACTGACTCTATGGCACCTAACAACAACAACAGTAGTAGAATATTCTTTCAGCAACGAGTATCTTTCAGCAATGAGTATAAGAGCTCTTTACACATTAATAGCTGTAGTCTTAACTTGTTTAGGAATGAATCTTTTTCCAGACTCTTCACGATTCACTGTAAAGTGGTATACTTACTCATTTGGTTCCTTATGTTTTTCTTTAACATAGTCTAAATGGATAGACACTGCAGCTAAGATTTGTGCTTTATTAAGAAGCATCTGTATATACCATAACTAATTCCTACACTTTCCACAGAAATTCCTGAGCTACTTTGGTTATTCTACTATGCAATTATTCTACTCAATTATTCTATTCAAGGTTATTCTACTATGCAATTAGAAACTGCATGGTATACAATATTTTTATGTGATTAACACAAATCTCATTAACATTCATATATCAACATGTTTAAAGGTTAACATAAAATGAGAACTCCTGCACACATACTTTTCTGTAAAATCTTCAGAAAATTCCTGATCCCTGAAAATAGGTTTTAGGATAACCATTTACTTGAGATATCAGGCTTGAGAAATAACCATATTGAAAATCACAATGGGAGAGATATTCTAATTATTTTTTGCTTATTTCTTCATTTTCCCAGAACCTAAATAATTTTTTGGTTAATCAGAATATAAGAATTATTGCCACAAAACATACATTTTCCTCAGTGAGATTAGTATTTATAATATTTATAAAACATAGCAGATTTTTCTTCTGTAAATCTATTCTTTCTGGGATCCCAGCCAAGATGTAGAAACATGTTGATAACCCTGGAGACAATTTTTATATCCTGTAGGTCATTATTATAGTTACAAATGGAATATTTGAGTTGTATGAAATTCATAATTCCATTTAATAAAAAAAGAGAAATGGGCTGAATGTTTGCTTTATTTGCCATTTATTTCAACTACTTCAGTATTTGAGGATATAGAATGAACATTTGGATGGTTGAAAATGGCAACAGGAGTCACACATTGTTGGTGGGTAAAAAAAAATCGATCAAAAGGAATCAATCAACTCTTAAGTGAATGTGAAGTTGCTACAGGGCATTGTTTACTAATTAATTCTGTTTACTAATTAATTCTCTGAGTACTTGAACGTAGTTCATAGTTTTGTGCACAGATGCTCTTGGGTGCATTGGATTCCACTAGTTCCTCTGTTATTCCTTCAGGGGACCCTCTGTTCAGTCCAAGTTGGTATAAGGAAATCTATTTTCTGTCTGTTCTCCTCTATGGAAGTTATCATGGGCCTTGCCTTGCCAGGTTTTAGACCACTGTAGAGACCCCAACAGGCAGATAAGGAACAAGTAAGGGATGAATAAAACCTAAAGGGATAAAAAGTTCTGGTCTAACTCAATGGGACAAAATAAGTGGTGCGGGACAATTAAAGGAGATAGAGCCTTTGGATTCTGAATAGGGATAAACTGGAATAAGAAATCAATGAAGCATGGACAGATGCATATTGAAGAGTTGTCAGCAGTTTGCTGTAAAATTTTCAATAGCCAGGTGACAGAGGGAGATTCTATGTCTCAATTTAAAATGACCTGGTTGCTAGGCATAATGGAACCACTGCTTTAAGGAGATAATGAACAAAAGTAGTTTGATGATCTTATGAGCAAAGAAAACTTAGAACATATCTTGAGGAAATCCTAGAGTAGGACTTCTACGTGAATACTGAACTGATTAAGGTAATGTAAAGGTAACACAACTGAAGAATAATAGGGTATTTCTTTTATTATAAATTTGATGATTTAAAAAAATCCCCAACAGAGCACTATTAAAAAATACCATTTGGAAATAAGTTCTTTTAGTTCACTTCTGGGAATTCATCCAAAGGGAATAATAGAAGATGTGTATATCTACAAAGGAGCTCATTATGGCATTTCCACTAATAGAAAAAAAAATAGAAAACAAGGTAAATGTTCAACTGTGGTGCATGTGTAGTAGTAGGAAGCTTTTAGAATGTTGTATAATACTGAACCAAATGTGATGACATTTAAGACATTGTAAAGCAAAATCAAAGCAGACAATAAAACAATGTACCGGTTGAGTAACTCTAATCCAATAATTTGAAAACTGAAATGTGCCCAAATCAGAAGCACTTTGAGTGCCTTCATGATATCACAAGTGGAAAATTCCACATCTGATCTCAAGATTACAATATTGTGTAAAATTGCCATCAGCCTACCTATATATCTCTATCCCTATCTATCTATCTATCTATCTATCTATCTATCTATCTATCTATCTATCTACGTCTGCAACCATAGCACCCTAGTATCCAATCCTGTCTGATCTCGGAAGCTAAACAGGGTCAGCCTGGTTAGTCCTTGGATAGGAGACTGCCTGGGAATACCAGGTACTGCAGGCTAGGGAGAAGGACCTGGTAATCCACTCCCCAAACAATCCACCAATGAAAACCCTATGAATAGCAGAGAAGAACTGACATAGTGTTGGGTATGGCACAATGTGGGAGAAGGACCTGGCAGCCCACTCCCAAAACAAGCAGCCATTGAAAAACCTATGAATAACAGAGAAGCAAGGATAATAGTTCCAGGCATAGCACACTGTCAGAGAGTGTTTTATTCTGTAGTATATACTATCGCTGTGAGTCAGAACTGACTCTACGGCACCTAACAACAACATGGCACAATGTCAGAGAGTTTTGTTCTGTTATACACAGGATCACTATGAGTCAGACACAACTCGATGAAACTTAAAAACAATCTATAGACATGCATATACATACCAGAAATATAAATGAATTGTGTATTTAGACACAGGTCCATTCCCCAAGATATATCACTATGAATGGGCAAATATCCCCAATCCTCCCCCCACCAAAAAAGTCCAAATTTCCAGACACTTCTGTTTTCAAGCATGTTAGATAAGGGATATTCAACCTGTATGATGTAATGTAAGAGCCAGTGTCCCAGGTGGAAACAGAGAGCACCCCCCTCAAATTAGGATAATTCTCAGATAGTTCAAGAAAGGAATCATTACAAAAGGTGTGGGCAGAGAATCAAGAAACTACAAGGGATTCCAAAGGAGAATTCCTTCCCCTCCTAGAATGGCAGGAGCAGGTGAAGACACAGATCATGGAAACCAAAAAGGAGTTGTCTAGGGAAGAGAGAAGTTAGAGATAAAGCTTCAGATGACTTAGGTAAAAGAGAGCTAGGAAAGATGACTCAGGTAATAGAGAGCTAGGAAAACAAATAGCTGATCTCATTCCCCTCTCTCTGATGATCTTCCACATCTTCTTATTCATTGAACTGAAAGATGCCAGAGGTAAGGGAGACTTCCAGGCATCTTGGGATAGAGAATAGGATGGACAAGTGTTTAAGAAAGGAAGTTGGAGTGCGCTTGCACAAGTGCAAGCCCATTTTTATGTACAAATAAATGCATGACAAAATGTCAGAGGTAGCTATCTCAGGGAGTGGTGTCAGTGGATTATAGTGATTTTTTTCTTCTTTAAATTCACCATAACTCACTAGATGCATTTGGTGCTGTCTGTACGACAACATTTCATTGGACAAAGAGTTTATCCATGTTCATCACCATATTATGTGATTCAAGGGGTGGCTTCTGTACTTATTTGCAATATGAAGATTTTTGTGCTAAGCTGTATTTATTTAAATGAAGAAATTAATTTTGGGAATTGTAAGTAGAGAAAAGTGGCATATTTACTTCTCTGAATCACTCTCTAGAGACGAAGAGACAAACTTTTATTTAATTTAAGGATAATTCACAGAAGAGAATGAGCAAAAATACATAGGAGAAAGAAAAGAATACCAAACTATATTCTATAGAAAATGAATGGCACTGAAGAAAACCCTCACATTAAATGTGATTTCTATGCTTTAACTATTCACCTAAAGCAGTAACATAAAATTAATTCTCATAGACATGCTAATGACCAGACAGCTAGGAAAAGTACCCAAAAGTTGGAAGATACAAAGAAACATAGAGCTTAAATCAGAAATTAAATTGAAGAAAGATGTCATGGCTCAAGAGAATTAGGTAGGTACAATGTTTTTCAGATCCCTTCATGATTACTGAAAATGATTGGGAGAAATGATCAACAAATAACAATGGGATGGACCTTTGCAGACAGCAAGGAAACCAATAATACATGATGTAAATTTTAAAGAATGTGTGCAAGAGAAAACACTCCAGATGTAAAGAAAAGAATTTCCTGGATTTTTCAGTCATCTAGGAAAAGTTATGGGGCTGGGATTTAGCTCGGTCGGTAGAGCACTGCGCTGCAGTCTCTGAGGCCCGGAGTTCAATTCCCAGCACCGCAAAAATGGGAGAAGGGCCTGACAATCCACTCCCAAGGCAATCCCAAAGCACTCAGCCATTGAAAACCCTATGAGGGTCGCTATGAGTCGGATACCGACTCGACGGCACCTAACAACAACAACAAGGAAAAGTTATATGATAAAAAGTGATAATTATTCTGAAGTATTCACTTTAGATATTTTTTCCTTTCAGTTCTGGGGGTTGAGCAAAAGGCCTCATACATGTTAGCCAAGTACTCTACCACTGAACTGCATCCCTAGCCCCCACTTATTTATTTATTTATTTATTTATTTATTTATTTATTTATTTAATTTTAAGATAGGGTTTCACTAAGTTGTGCAAGCTCTCTGTGGCCTCACACCTGTGATCCTCTTGCCTCAGACTTCAAGTAGCTGGGATTACAGATATACACTATGGTATCCTACTTATAAATTTTAGGGCTTCTCATATAGTTTTGGGCTGGGATTTAGCTCAGTTGGTAGAGTGCTGTGCTGCAGTCTCTGAGGTCCCGAGTTCAATTCCCAGCACCGCATAAATGGGAGAAGGGCCTGGCAATCCACTCCCAAGGTAATCCCGAAACAGTCAGCCATTGAAAACTCTATGACGGTTGCTATGAGTCGGATACCGACTCATGGGCACCTAACAACAACAACAACATATAGTTTTAATACTCATAATACATACTCCTATCCAAATTATAAGGTATGCTGTTTGTTTCTGTTGAGTTGAATCTGATTGCTGGCAAAACTACGTACAACAGAATGAAACACTACCCAACACTGTGCCATACCATGATCTTTTGATGTTTGAGCCATTGTTGCAGCCACTATGCTTCTTCTCATTTTGAATCATGCAACATTAGCAAAAGGAGGTCCCAAGGGCTTTAGTCCATTCCCATCATTATGATCCACTCTACTTTGAGGATACAATTCTTCGTTTCTCATATGTCTGCCAGCCTGGGGGGCTTATTTTATAGCACTATATTTGACAGTGTCTCTTTGCTTTTCATGGCGTTTTCAATGGTTAGTTGTTTCAGGAGTAGGCTTCCAGGTGCTTCCCCCTAATCTATCTTAGTCTGGAAGCTCAGCTGAAACCTGTCTAGCATGGGTGTCCCTGCTGGTATCTCAGATAACTGTGACATAGCTTTCAGCATCACAGCAACATGCAAGCCCTCAGAGCACAAGCTGACAGACATATGAAGGAAGCATTTCAGTTAGAATGAGCAAAATGATAGGAGTAGGAGGTTTTGGGAGGATGTATCTGGCCTGCTCATATTTCCACAAAATGTGGAGTCTGCTCTGTCCCTGCAGCTGAGGATTTAACTTCTGGACGCAAAACTTCATACACCAGGGTGACTGGGACTCTTGGGCAAGGCTCAACAAAGAGGAACTGCAGAGGAAGTCACAAGAGTCACATATGCTGCCCATGCAAAACCTGTCTACCATGGGTGGCCATGCTCATATCTGAAATATCAGTTACATATCTTTCAGCATCACAGCAACACACTAGCCACCACAGCACAACAAGCTGACAGACATGTGGGTGCCTAAGGTATAAGCCTTGCTAAACTCATCCTATACATTACCTTAAGAATGATCCTACTCTTATCATTTTTCAACACTATATGAATTTATCAAACTTAATACACGATCACTAGTCAAAAAAGTCAAGAAGTAAATAAAAATAAATATGAATCATCAATTTATATGGAAAATAAGTTATTTTGTGATAGATATAATTAGTAGGTTTGAGTCCAAGAAAACCAAAGTATGCCATTTTGGACCAAGGTAAAATGAAGTATTTCCTTGAAGGACTAGAATGTATTGCTAATGTTTCAGTAATAACAGAGAATTAATCAATATATAACTTTAAGAAAAATGAACAAATAGCAATGATTTGCACTTCTTTATTACTAAAGCACTTAGGATGACACTTAAAGGTCAATTAAAATGTTATACAGGAATCTACTGTCATTTTTTCTTAGCCATGAGAGTTAGTTACCTGTCCTACCAAGGCAATCCCCAAACAACCAGACAATGAAAACACTGTAAAGGTCGCTGTAAGTTGGACCTGTCGCAATGGCACCTAACAACAACAACAAGAGAGAGGTGGAGGAGATAAGGAGAATAAGACTGTAGATTCCTATATGTATGTAGAAGTCTTGCAGTAAATATGGAGAGCAAGCAAATCTACTCTCACACTTGATAGGGATGCCTGGGAAAGAGTTTGGGCCTTAGGTTATTCTCAAGGCCAAAGAGACCATAATAATTCATTGTATTTGATCTAAGTCATTACAAAAGCTCATTAAAATACAAATATTACCTAGAAAGGCTACTCAGCCATTTTCAACTATTTTCCCCATTATCCAGCAGAGTTTGAAGAGAGAGAATTAAAGACAGATATGTGCTAATTAGATGGTTCCAAGCTTTAGTGCATTGTATATAGAAGTAGGTCTCTGGGTAACAAATAACCTAAGTAGGAGGGACACTAAAGGAAAGAGATGAAATTACAGATATATTTAAGATACACATGGAGTTACTAAAGTGAGAGTTGGTTATGTCCCAAAATGCCAGTAGGTCAATTCCCTGAACGTGTACATAGGCACCAACAATAGAATGGAGTATAAATGTAAAGGGTCTAGCAAGATACTATGCCTTTATTTCTAAAATGTCAGTATCTTGTCAAAGGTCAGTACACTTAAGGCAAAGTGTATGTACCCAAAAGTAAAGAAAAGAATCCACCATAAAAGTATATTTTTTATTAGATGCAGCAATACAGAATTCATCTGAGGCTATGAACACAGAACTAAAGATTTACTCTTAGAGGAAAGCAGGGAACTAATTGAAGAATCACTTTCAGTGTCTTTACAGCAGTCTTGAAAAATACGTATCATTACACCTAGTTTGACCACTAATAAAAATACCTCAGAGATTTTAAGTAACTTCTCTGAGATCACACAGCAAGTAAGAACTGGAGCTATGTCTACAAAGTAATTCTGAGCATCAATTCATTACATTTTATGTAGGGAGGAAATAGATTGGGAAATGACTGAAATCTTTTCTTTTCTTCATTTTGTGCAATATACTTTGAACACTGGATCTCCTAACTTATAATTATATATTTACATAGTTTAACATTATAAAAATTGTTGTAATTCTATCATAGTTAACACCCACTATGATATGGAAAACTGTGAATTGTGGATTTAAAAATACTTCTTGGTGACTTGCTCAACAGTTGTATATGGGCTTCTACTAAAATAGGGCAGAACTCTTAAAAGTAACAGACAGTGCTGCTTTGAATTTGCAAAGTACCAGTAAAAATGTATTTGATTGCTAACTACAAACCTGACATGATGATGAGCTTGCTATATACCAGGCTAATAGACCAACATTACCTGATCATCGAAATACACTTTGCAGATAAGCAATTATACAGAGGCAAGAGTTGTAATTTATGAATTTACTAATCTTAACAATATAATCACACATATTCTCATTACCACAAGTAGTGTTGAAATATCCCAAAGACAATGCTTCTCTCTTGCTACAGAATCACAGGTATAAAATTAAGAAAGTGATGGTACTCCACTGGCAAAAATAACAAGTGAGACTTTGAACCAAGAGAAGTAACAGAGATTGGTTTTGCCACAGAAATTGTTGAAGGATGTCTTTTGAATATATCTACCACGAACTTTTAGAGAAACAAAAACTCTATTACAGAGACATAGTAAACAATACTTTCCCCTTGTTTTAGCTGCTTAGACAAAGGAAAAACAAAAAATAAATCCACGATCATGTCATTTCTTGGTGTAATAAAATATAAAACACATTGTACTTAAGCTTTTAGTTTACTTTCAAGTCTCACAAAATTTCTGGAAACTTTATTAGTAGATTGAGTCAAGTTTAATGTTTAATTCATGTTTGAAACTATTACTAAATTTGAAAACATACATATATTCATGTAAATAATATATGATTTTCTTCACAAGTGATAACCTGAAGATATAACAATTTTTAACTTTCCAAATGATTAAACTATTTTCTAATTCCATTCAACCAAATAATGCAAAAATAAATAAACAAATAAAAACTGTAGAAATGACCCACATTGCTGGTAATTTCAAGGAAAATATTGTGATTCCATCTAGAACTGAAACAAAACTGAACTGTGTTCTTTATATCATACTTCAACATGTATTTCTTTTTTAAATCACCAAGTTCATTAATTATTTTTACTAAAATAGAAAAATGTGCCCGTCTGTCCTTCATAAGTAATGTCAGTGCAATGAACAGTAATCTGGAGCTTTAGATAATTAATACTATATATCCTCGCCTTTGAACAACACAGCTGTCAGCCACAGGGCTTTAAAATTAATAGGCTCTTCAAAGCTATAAATCAGAAACTATGATAATTTTATACAATATTTCTTAAAATGAACTTACCTTTTAAAAGGAAATCACACTTCTGGTAGCAATTTGCCTGTTAAAATAAAACATATAATTTATTGGTATTCAGTAAATAATATAAAAATGATGCACTGTTATACATAGCACAATTGTAGGCAACTTCAGAAAAACTTTATAATCTCATTTACTTTTTTCTGCAAAATGAAAATCATCTCTTTGGTTATAATAATTAAATGTTTTTCTGTTCAATGCATGTGCACTGAGACCACAAAAGCTAATGAGTTTCATGTCTGAGAGCAAAAACAGAAATTACAGGGCACATTATCCTGGTCATGAGTGTATACGTGAGCACATTCCACTCACTGAGTATAATGAGAAACATGTGAATTAACATCTATACCAAGAATTTTAAGCATAGAATGTCACGAAGAATTTCATTTCTACTACATAAAAATCAAATTCCACCAGATAGAGGTGACTAATATTAGATACACTCTTTTCAAGTATTTTATTACCTATTTGAATTTCTTATATACTCTTCATGGAGTTGCATTAAAGTCTGGGGGATTGTTGTTTACAATACCTCTCAAATATCACTGAGATGAAATAGGCAAAATCCTGGTTCCATGTAATGTGCACCAAAGATTGTACCTGAAACAAACTGACTTGAATCAAAGTCATATTTAATCCTAACTAGAGGCAAAGAAGTGATAGGCTATAGAACTAGAAGAATCAGTAGCAGTAGAAGAAATTCTTCTGATGGCACTTTCTTTCCAATAGGACCTAAATTCTTTTTCTCATAAGAAAAAACTAAAACTATCAAGTGTAATTTCCTCAGGAACTCTGCTTCTTTGCATGAACAAGACTATCAACATGCAATTTTTCCACCATCTGTGTATATCACAAATGTTCACATTCCAGTTCAAGTTATAGAGATTTTTTTGTAACTTATTTTTATAGTACCTTCAGAGCAAGGAAGATCCAACTCCTTGCAAAATTGCTACCATTTAGATATTAATTTGTAAACAGAGTTAGCTTGGGCTGTAAATTCATCTGAGTTCACTTGAGTGTTAAATTGTCAGGATAGCAAAATTGCTTCTCACTCTTGCCCTAGATTGACTGTCTAATAAGATTTAGAAAAGGGAAGGGCACTTAGGTGAGATGGACCAACTGCCTGGTGATATTCTAAGCTCCTCTGGATCACCTCTGCTGCTGCCCAGACCTTTCCATCCTGGTGCCCCATGCTCTCGGGTTCACTGGTCTGTCCTGTGTAAACTTCAGGCCAAATCCCCTCCATGATGGTGCCCCCTGAGCACTTAAGGGCAAAACTGATTAAGAGTCAGTGAAACAATTAATGCAAATATCCACCAGTTTATAGAGATGATTTCTGCCTCTTTGTTTTGATATAAATAGAAGCAAACAGAACAACGCAAATAATTCCTCAAGTTTACTCCTATTAATTCTTAAAAATAAAGAGCTTACTGGAAAAAAAGATAAGCAACGGTTTACCTTTCCCTACAATCCCCTTTATGGCAAAATTTCCACAAACTCTAATGATGGTCATCATTTCAGCTAACTATCCTTTGTTGTTCATGTACCTAACCCCAAACCCAATCCACTATCCACAGATATCAGATTATTCTCCTTCATATAAGAGTCAGATATAATCTTATTCCAGTCCTACTTCAATTTTCTTTTCATTGCTCATGAAATGAATTTGAAAATCCTTGACATGGCCTTCAAGATTTGCTGTTCAAAACCCTGCTGAATTCTCTATTCCAACTTCTCACAGCACTCTCTTAACTCATCATACCGGACAGACATTGGGGTTTTTTTGTTGTTTGTTTTTGTTTTTGTTTTTATTCCTGAATTTCACTTCCCTGTTTCCAGTCTCTGGCCTGGGTCCTTAACAAGTAAGAATTTCAAATGTTCCTTTTTTTCTACCTAATTCTTGGCCCCACTTCTAAACCTTGACTATTCCGTCCTTCAAATCCTAAACTGCAGTCCATCTGCAATCTAGCTTTTGTCTCTTACCCAGTTTTCCATTATGATCAGAGGGAGTATAAAATTTGTAATCTAGTAGGAAAATTTTGATATCCAAAGAAGGCAGTAAGAGGACAGGACACTAGTACAGTAAATGTGATCCAGGACAAGTTTGAGAAAAGTAGTGTGTATGGTTCGCCACTTCCTGTAGAGGAAAACATCATTTAAGCTTAAGGTTGCTCAAGTTTAAGGGGAAACACACAAGCATATGATGAACTTTGAAGGCTGATGATTACTTACATACCATGTTATCCAGACATAAAGTATGAAATAGTCTGAGTCTTCATTTTCTTTACTAAAAAGTATAACTTTTTAAACTCCTTAAACATTTATAAGTGCAATAAAAACAATATGCAACAAACTTATAAGGGTATAAACAGCTGGACCACAGCATAATTAAGAACCACTAATTAAGTGGCATTTTGGTTCCTTTCTGGGCAAGTCAGGATGGACATTTCCAACCTTCTTTGCCAACTTCTCTCTCATTATAAACACATGTTCCTTAGCTTATATCCAGCTGAGTACTGTAGCCACTATCATTTACCTCTCTACCTAAATGCATTGGTGGTGGTCTGGACATGGAGGTGGGCAGTTAGCACTTTTAAAAGGTTTCTAACCCCTTGGCAACAAGATGATCAAAAAGTCCCCTGTAAATGTTTTAGTGTTGGACATAACTATTACTTTTGTGTAAAAACAGCAGTAACCCTTCCTTTCAAAAGCTCAGTCTTCAAATGAACTCCTGTAGAGATGGAAAAATATGGATGAAAGAACTGATGATATGGGGTCTTTGAAATGGGGCCCCTTACTTTTTAAGTGGTTGGTATTCTGGTTGGGTTTATATCCTTTTGTGTCTGTGTATGTGTGTGTGTATTACACATGTGAATTTGGGTATGCAAGTAATTTTTTCCTTTTCTTCTTTGGAGGGTGAAGTAAAATCATCCCTTTAAAAGAGTGAGTTAGTTTTAATCAGTCAGTGGCAAATATATAGACATGGAGAAATGGGACAGCTGAGAATATTGCCAGGTAGATATGTTTGCCCAAATTACTGGAAGCCTTTGGAGAAAAACAGGACGTAATACTGGAGGACACCGATCATTAAAATATTAAATGTTTTCCCATTTTCAAATTTAAAAATAAATTGAAATTGAAAGAATAGAGGATTTTTTGGATAGGATATTTCCAATTTCTATGATCAGGTGAGTAACATGGTAAATGGAGAGAGTATATAAAACAATCATGTTCAGAGAGTTTGCCCTGACCCATAACTGAAACAGTGGAAGTCTTAACTGACCAGTGGCAATGAGAATGTCAAGACGGAGAGATTCCCAAGGTATGTAAGAGGATGATTGATGGATAGTTTAAACCATCTGAGAATACAGATCTACAGAATATCTGAGTTTTGATTGTGTGGCTAATGTACTATTTCTCAAGTTAGTTATGAAAAAAGAAGGTTGAAAAATGAGGGACAGAGAAGTTTCAGATTTTTAAGTTTCATATTTTTCAATTTCAGTAAAAATCTCAACAGCTGGCTCTATACTTTGATACATAGGCACACACATTACTTTCATTTTATTAATGAAGAAATTAAAACAAAAACATATTATGTTTGTTGTCTCAAGGTCTTATGGCCACTACATGGTAGAGGAAGGATTTTACTCCAACTTCCATGACTCCAAATTCTATTCTTTACAGAGTGGGCTGTAGAGCTTAGTAAATTTTTATGTATTTACCATAATTTCTTCCACTGTTAAGTAATGATGATATCCATTCTCTTGATTATCTGCAGTTAATATTAAGTTTAGATTTACTTAATAAGGCAGAAACCTTAGTATACATATTATCTCATCTTACTGAAAATCCTTCCAAAACCTAATCAACAGGCAAATATCTCATCAAAAAGCAAAATGTAAATAGTTCTGTCATCCAGCCCTACCATTCCACATTGATTCTACTTAATTAGGGAACCAAAAACTATGTCCATGTGTACAGTGGTAGAGGACAGTGGATCTGAAGCATGAAAAGAGACCAGATGGCTCTTAAACTTGAATTGGTTACCTAGAAAGACATTTACTCTCAGTTTTTTTCATTTCTCTCTGTTTCAGCCAGGCCTATAATGCTCTTTTAATGTAGATTTTTATTTGTGTAGTTCATGGTTGTTATGTGAGTTTGTTGCTGCTGGATATGTTGACTCTTAAGCCTTTTGTGAAAATTAGCATAGTTCTTTGTAGTTATAAATAACAAATGTATTCCTTTGGATAGAAAGGACAAGTAAAGTGTTTATTATCTTTTTATTCTCAAATTTTGTTCATATTGATTTATTTGGATTGTTAATCATCACAAAACTTAAAAGATTATCTGAAATAATAGCATGTCATATAACGTCTACTTTGCTACTTGCTAGGAATGGACTATTACTGCCAAAACACACAGAATAATTTATTTTCTTGGCTTTCATCCTCCCCCATGCTAGTATGAAAAGATATGTTAGTGTATTCATCTAAAGTCTTGAACTTTCATAGAGGATAAAAAGAGAATTTGTCATGCGTACCACAAAGCAGAAATATTATTTGTCACTGGAGTTAGTGAAGGATTGAGACCTCTTTAATTGTGTAAAGTATATGGCAGTAAGTCAGCTTGTGGAATTTTAAAAGTTGCATTTAGATAGGAAGTATTTTGTTACTTTAATGATATAAAGACTTTAAAAAATCAATTCCATAGTATTTATCCAAAGCAAATAGAAGCTAAGAGTGCTGATCTGAGAGTCACAATGCCTCGGCTTAAAGGACATCTCAATACTCAATATAGTGTGATCTTTGGTAAAAGGAACCTACCTCCCTCCTGGTATTTCTTTAATCATGAAAGGAGGAAAATAACACTTACTACATTATAAAACTATTGTGAGAATGACATGAGTTATTATGCAAAACTCTTAGAATACTGGCACATAATTAGCCTTTGATATATATAATAATGCCTGAGTGAATCTATTTTTTACTGTTTGATAGAGAAGTTGTCAAATAATATTTATTGCAAAAACTTGGGTTTTACTAAATATGAAATGTCATAATGCCTAAATTATCCAAAATGCAGCAGAAAATCAGATATTATGAAAAAATATGAGTAGCAAATAACTATAACAAATTTATACACAAATTTGGAGTATTGCCTACATAGAAAGTCTTCAGGTTATTGTAGGTCCAGCACTATGCTTCAAATGATAAAAATATAACAACCTTTTCCCTTAAACACATTGTAATCTAGCTAGAAAGTAAATAGGAATAAATGCAGTATTCAGTAATATAAGATTATTTCTATGAGGTATAAGAGGGGAGAGATAGGGAAATTCAAGTTATTTTGAGCCAAAAGGCAAACTTCTGCAAAGAACTTTCTTTGTCTTGTGTGTATCCACACTGCTGTTTTGCAATTAGTTATTCACTTTTAGAAATTATTGCCTCTGAATTAAGCTGTAGGATAAGTCTTTCTAATGACTAGCATCTTGTTTCTAATTATTTATATTGCAGAAAAGCACCATTAATTTAAACAGTATTTACTGAGCAACAACTATGATAAAGCACAGGAAGATACAATCATAGGCCCTTTATTCTAGCATTTTGAGAGTGATAATAAAATGAATAAATCAGTTCTAAGTACTGCATATAAAATAATTCAGGATGACATAATAATGCATGTGGGTGACAGAGTTATTTTATTTTGTGTGGCCATCAAAGCACACTCAGAAGATGTGCCACTTGATCTAAGATAAAAATGAATGACAAAAAGCTTTCAGTCTGAAATATGGCAACAGAGTATTCCAGGGAGAAAACACAACAGCCAGAGTCTGAAGGGAGAAAGAGAAAGAGAGGGAGAGAGGGAGGGAGGCAGGGAGAGAGAGAGAGAGAGAGAGAGAGAGAGAGAGAGAGAGAGAGAAGGTATGGAGAAAGGAAGCTGTCTCTGTGTAAGAAGCCTTGTGGATATGGGGATATGGTCTGGAAGATGGACAGAGGACCATATTTGGATCCTGAGGTCCATTTTCTAAGGGCATAAGGATGACACTGGGACAGGAGAGGAGGAGTGATATGATCCAACTTATATTTTTTAAAACAATTCTTCAGAGGCTCTGTGAATGGATAGCAGGTATCAAGGGTAGTAGCTAGAGAAGAAAGCAAGAGGCTACTGCTATAGACTAGGCAAGAGGCAGTGGGGGACAGACATGGTGACTTCAGTGGAGATGGAGCCAAATGAATGATGTGAGAATAAATATTAGAGGTAGAGCTGTCAAGCTTTGCTGATTGATTGGATTAAGCATGTGGAAAGATAAAAATTAAGTACAACTTCTATATTTTATGGAAGCCAAATAGAGTATACTGCTGTTGGCCAATATGGGATTGAGAGAAAGGAAAAGTCATAATTGGGAGGACACTAAAGATTTTTATATTTGGGGGATTGTATATATGAAGGACACATAGACATTTATATAGTAACATTGCATATATGAATCTAGAGCAGAGCATCTTACTCAGCCAACAGTGTTTCTCGGTATCAGCACCATGGAGTGTCAGACCCAGATATTTCTTTGTTGTGGGGTGTAGAGAGAAATTGAGAGGGAATTGTCAAAAATCCCCAAAACTGGGAAAATGGCTTTTAAAGATCTGGTTTGTAAATTAGAAATCTAGAGAAAATGAAAGTAACTCGATTGGCTGTTTGTACAAAACCCTTCACAAATCCCCCAAACCTGATTGGACAATTGGACTCAAAGCTGATTGGCTCAGGACATTGGGGTGGGGGGTGAGCTATATAAAGAGCTGCACTACAGCAGCTCGCTCCCTCTCCCTCTCTCTCTCTCTCTCTCTCTCTCTCTCTTTCCCAGATCACCAATGAGGAAAGATCTTTCTCTGTCTCTGTCTCTGTCTCTGTCTCTGTCTCTGTCTGTCTGTCTCTCTGTCTGTCTGTCTGTCTGTCTCTCTCTCTCTCTCTCTCTCTCTCTCTCTCTCTCTCTCTCTCTCCCAGACTGACAAGATCTTTCTCTCCCTCTGGCAACTGACGAATCAAAAACTCTCTCCTCTGACCACTGAGACCATCAACACGGAGCCATCTGCCCTTGAGGCATTATAAGAGCTGCTAGCACTTAAAGCTGTATGCTTTGGGTTTCTCTCCACCCTGATAAGCTCAGAGAAATAAAGAGCTGTGTTTGTCCCCACAAAGCAAAAGCACCTGAGGCTTTTTCCTTTCTCCCATCTCTGCCAGCATTCCTGAGGGCTTCAGGAGGCCATGCCCCTCACCTGAGGATCCTGAGTGAATTGTGTTTAGTATCTGTGTGTGTGGCAATGCCGCCCATACCAACATCTGGGCCAGACCAGGAGGTGCGCACCCCACAGTGGGGCTGTTTTAAGCATGTCTGTATTGTAAAATTTTTCACAGCATCTCTTGCCTAAATCAACTGCATGACAGTATCTACCACATGTAGTTGTGACAAAAAATGTTTCTGGAAATTGATGAATAAGAGTTGTGAGAGAGGGCAAAGTTCCTCCTTGTTTACGATCACTGAGTTATAGATATACATGTAAATATAAAAATAAAGATATATTTTGGCCCCAGGTGTATGGATGATCTCCCCTGTGGAAAGAGGAACAATAAATAAGTAAATAAAAGAAAATAAAAGAAAAAAAAGTAGAGGCCTCACCCCAGGGGAACAAAAATTAGAAACTGAGCAGAAGACAAAGAGCCAGCAAAGAAGACAATCAGGCAAGAATTAAATGTGATGAATGTGGTGGGTTGAAATTCTAGAGAAGAAATTGTTACCAGTAGGAGAGAGTGAGCATGTATCACTCATGTGACATTGATTAGGAAAATGAGGACAGAAAATCACTTCCATATCAGTGTCTAAAGAGAACTGATTTAAAGAATTCATGACACAGTCTCATGTGAAAATTTCTACAATCACAAATTATTTCACCAGGATGGATTTGGACAAGAGTCAGAAAATTAATACTACTTGATTGGTTATAAGACCTTCCTTAATATGCTTAGTTTTATTTCAGCTTTGGTCTCAAGGGCCAAAAGTGGATGAGGTTGGATGCCAATCTCCTACTGTGGATTTGCACAAGGGATGGAAGTATCTCCAGGGAGCAAAAGGGGATGAATCATGAGTCCCTGGCTTGCCTTCCAACCTTTACTTAAGCATGTCTGACGTCCGGACTTCTACAGACTCCGGCCAGATTGCAGAAAGTGACAACGTGTTCTTAAGAGAGGCAATATCATGAGGATTGAAGGAGTCTTGGCCAGTAAACTGGTCTTCATTCTAGAATAGAACTAGAGCACCTCTCTTGACCCAGCATGTTATGTTAATGACATTGGAAAATTTCTTGCCAGTCTGATCTTATGAGCATTTGATGTGGAGAGGCTGTACTTTCAAAATGCTATAGGACCCAAGCTTCACCCATATATAATAGTAATTCCCTGGCTTAGTCAAAGACTAAATCAGGGAGTGGTGGAGGGAACCATGTCTCTTCTCTCCCCAAACAATAGTGATCTATATTAAGACATAGCCCAAAGTCTGCAGGAAGCAATGCAGCTACTTCATATATTCAAACTCTTCAAAGTGGTGACTGATACAGATTTGTAGCTCTATCATGATTAATCTTTCAGTAATATCTGAGATAACAGAAAACAGAAAATCAGGTAGACCTATATATGAGGGGGTTAAAAAGTGATGGGAGGTGGTAGAGAACAGAGGTTGAAGAATTCAGCCACAAAGGATATCATAAATTAGATAGATAGATAGATAGATAGATAGATAGTGTATATAGGGTTGTTATGAGTCAGACCTGACTCAATGGTACCTGACAACATATAGGTATATATGTGTGGTGTGTGTATGTGTGTGTATGTGTGTGAATTAAATTGAATTAAATGTGTTAGGTCAGAGGATATTGGATTTTTTAATATAATGTGTATTGACATACACTTTTAAAACATATACTAATTCATAACTCCACTTATGAAATGGTAGTACTGAGTTTCCTAAATTTTCACCAGGTCAAGATTTTAATACTGTTTTAAATTTTGGCAATCTGACAGGTAAAAGCATGTCATCTTTCTGTTGCCTTGATTTGTAATTCATGATCACTAGTACAGGAAAATTTCTTTTATACATAGACTTCCTTTTTTTGTAGAAATTGCCTACTTATATTCTTTGCTTTGTTTTTTTTTGTTAGACTCTTGGTCTATTTCATATTCATTTATAGAAGCTCTTTTTATATTAGGGACATTAATCTTTGTCATATTTCAAAAGATCATGCTACTTAATATGAATATATTTCTGCAAAACAGTTTACATATCTCCATAAATCATTGATGCTTGCCTGGTGCCACCTCCAAAAACTAAAAATTCAAATGGTTCCCTTCTGAAATTCTGGAAATGCAACCACTAGAAAGGAATGGCATCTCTAAAATGGTGAAAAAGGTAGGGCTTCTAAATGATAAATATACAGGTTATTAGGACTCTTTTTCAGAACATGACTGGGAAAAAAGTAACATGCTGGGGTTTCAGGATAAGGATTTGATTCATCATTCCTTTAATCTGAAAGACAGTTGGGTCATTGTAAATGGTCATGATGAATTTCTTCATTCAAGTTAGATCTCTCAAACAAAATATGCTCCCTGGGATGCTATTATTTATTTTAAAAAGTTTGTGGCCAAATATATTTGGAAAAATGCTTTTGTATCTTCATAAATACTTTAAAATACTAATGCTTATTATGAATCAGTGAAGCTTGAATGTGCAGAATTCTGGAATCCTGGACAGCAGCCCTTTGAGATTTCTTTCTCAAAGTCAACTACCAGAGCTAGTATTCCATGATACATTTTGTGATAGAAATGCTTACTTAAGAAAATATCTTCACACTTCTGTGCAAATGAATGGTTTTTCTTGAATTTGCCTCAGTGCTGCCATCTTGTCACCACAAATCCTTCAGAGAGAACAGCAAACCTTATATTAGATTAGTAGTGGAAAGTTTTTCAAAAGACTCACAAATTCAATACAAGGTTTGTGTTGAGATGGCACAACCTAAATGTAGTTATATATATAGTGAACTTTTAAAAAGTGTGTGTAAGGGTGTGTGGTTGTGTCATATTTCCATGAAGGTTGTTCAAAGAGGGTTACTTTGAACTCAAAGAATATATGACAGGGTATGTGCAGAAAAGTGGGAACTTAAAACTTCCTGTGAATTCATTGGTTAGTAGGTAGAGGTAAAATAATATTTAAAAATTATTTTAGCATAATTTTTGCTTACTTATGAATGTTTATTCTTAAAACTTTCTTCTAAGCCTTTTATTTTATAAACTTATCTACTCAAATATTTTAGGATATACACTGAGCTTACTTTTTCTTATTAAATATAATTTCCAATCTAGCTTTATTTTTGCCCTATTACATGCACATATTTATGAAGAGGTAAAATTACAAGGAACCAAATATAGTTGAGAGAATTATTCTGAATCACCTGTACTGACATGATTTGCCCATTGTCCATTTAATTAGCAGTTACTATCCATAAAATCTAAATAAATGATGGATAATTACTCACTTCTGAGTTCCTAAGCTGGCCATTTTGTTCACTATTTTCAGTAATTACTGGTTTCTTCACTGTTCAGCACATAGGAACATTTCTTCAAAAAAAGCAGGATTATGCATTGCCTATTAAAGTTATTGCCAGCACCTCAGAAATGAAGAAAACACTTTCACAAATAGTATTTCCAATGAATATTGCTGAAATCAGATTTTTTTCATTGTGAATGCCTCAAGTAGTTGGCTCCTTTCCCATCAGCTACTTTGTATCTGTGAATATGACAACATGATGGTGATTCACAGATGCCAAAATATGACGAGCAGAGCAAATCTGTGTTCCAGATATGATAAGGCGAGAAAAGTGGAACTCTCAGCCCCAGGTGATTTCCATGAAGACACCAACATGCTGCACGTTCACTATCTATACCATGCAGCCGCCAACTTTAATAACCTGGCGGGGAGAGAAACACATCAAAAAATGCAAATGGAAGAAAAAAAAAATAAAACTGGGTGCCATAGTAACATCGTAAGCCGATTTGAGAGATGTATGTTTAAAAAGCATAAGCTTAAGCCTTGGAAAATGCTTTTGTTATACTCAATACATATGGGACTAGAACTAAGAAAAATACACAGGAATTATTAATGTCTTTAAAAAATCCTTCTCCAATCTAGCAATCTTTTGAACAATACAATAGAGAATAATATCAAAGCTTGTTTCTTGTTTTTATCATAATATTTGGTAACTTATCTCAAGTGTACCGATTAGGGGCTATAGTTACATATCTGTGGAACAGAAAAAATAGATTGTGAGCATGCATCTTAGAAACACCAGCTATACATTCATATAAACCACTCCTCATTCTTGCACTATGACACTCAGGGATAATAGAATCACAAATTACATAAGATTTTTATACTGATTATACATATTCATTTATATATAAATATACAATTCATACATTTAACTTCTGCCAAACTTGATTGTCAATTTAACTCTTGTGAACTCATTTACAGCCTGAATTTATATTTAAAATTAATCTTTTTCCTGTCAAATCCAGAAAAGGCTATTAGACATAACATACCATAGACAAATATTAGAATAATTGTATCAGAATGAAGATAAAATTAAGGGTATTTTATGAAAGGATGGGTCTAAATATACTGCTCAAAATCAAATCTGTAAATAAGAGAAGAATTGTTAATGTTTCCTGCAATAATTCATGGAATTATTTGGATGTACCTACACACTTTGCCTGCAACCATATCACTGTGGCATGCATCCCATCAGATTATGGAAGCTAAGCAGGGTTGGGCCTGGTTAGTCCTTAGATGGGAGACCAACTGGCAACACCACCTGGTGTAGGCTTGGAAGAAGGACCAGGCAACCCACTCCCCTAAAACAATTAGCCATTGAAAATCCTAAATAGCAGAGAAGCACCGACAATAGTGTTTTGCTTCACCTGTTGACGTAAGGTCACTAGGAGTTAGATGCCAACTCAATGGCACCTAACGACATCTACACAATTTAAGCAAAAGTGATATTTTTAAAAATTATATTTTGGAGGAAAAAAGAGTTTTGACATAATTGGTTTCCTAAGTAATTTCAAGAAATCTCACTGTAATGTTTTATGGCAAGCTGCAGATACATTTCAAAGTTATTTACAGATGTTAAACTCTCTGCAAAAAGGGGCCTTGTTTGTTTACCATTATATTCCAAATAGCTAAATTAATGTCAAACACGTAGAAACTTAAAAATATTTGGGAAATGTATTAATGAATACAAAACATATTGAAATTAATTTCAAGAGTGGAGACTTAATTAAAAATTTACTTGGTATTCAAACTCAGTAATCAATATTAAAAATAAACTACTTCTGCTTAACTATATAAATGAACTGAAATATATATTAAAGTTGGATTTTTTTCAAAAATTACTATAATATTCCTATATTACATTGTAACCTTTTTTAGGGGTGACATGAAGGGGGAAAAGAACCATTCTTATGTAGAAACCATACTTTGGAAAGTGGTTTCAAAAGTACCTGAATTCCAAAACATAATGCTACTTATTCATATAAATTTTATGAAAAAAGGGCTCACTGATCACCCTTTGGCATCTCTTCTTCTGAGACAATGTGGCATCCAGGGAAACACAGAACTGTGTGATCCCTAAACAAAGATGTTCAATAAAGCATTCAACTACACAGGCTTGCCACGTTTCTGACAAGCTTTTATGCTTATTAAGTGCTTACTGTACTCTAAGAGCCTGCAGCTGTAGCCCTGTGGCATCTGATCCTGTCAGATCTTGGAAGCTAAGCAGGGTCAGGCCTAGTTAATACTTGGAATGGGACACCTCCTGAGACCACCTGAGAACACCAGGTGCTGTAGGCTTGGGAGACGGACCCGGCAACCCACTCCCAAAAATCAGTCCATCATTGAAAACCCTATCAACAGTGGAGAAGCACTGACTATATTGTTTCGCCTGTTGTATGTAGGGTTGCTATGAGTCGGATATCGACTTGATGGCACCTAACAACAACAACAATAATACTCTAAGCACACACTGTGTTCTGTACATATATAATCTCATTAAAGTAGGTGCTATTACATTATTCCCATTTTACAGAAAATAAAATGTATACTCAGATAAGTAATTTACCAAGATTATTTATTGAGGAAGTGGCAGGATAGGGCACCTGAATACCTAAAGAAAAATAATTCAATGTTTCTCAGTTAAACTATAGTGGACGACTTTAAAAGAAGCATAGTAGAAGTCAGGAGAAGAGATAACTTTACCAAGAGATCAAGAAAGATAAAGATGTAAGAATATGTGCTGCATTTCTGGATTTAGAGTGAAAAAGTTCCAAAGGAGTATTTGGAAGAAGCCAGGTTAGCAGTGTTGTTGTTGTGAGGTGCCATACAGTGGCTGTCCGACTCATAGTGATCCTACATACAACAGGTAAAATAATATTGTCAGTGCTTCTCTGCTATTCATAGGGTTTTCAATGGCTGGTTGTTTTGGGGGAATGGGTTGCCAGGTCCTTCTCTCAAGCCTACAGCACCTGGTGTTCCCAGGAGTTCTCCCATCCAAGTATTAACCAGGTCCAACCCTGCTTAGCTTCCCTGATGTGATGGGATTTGATGCCATGGTGGTGCTGCAGGCATGTAGTAGGGTAGAGAGTAATCAATGAGTAGTTAGAAGCTTGCACTTATAGATGAGTTTCATGGGAAATGAAGGTGATAAATTTGGTTATAGAGGAAATAGAATGGAGAAATGTATCTGGTAGCTGGGCAAGTGATCTGGATATGCTTTTAGCCTGAAAGGGAGGAGTCAGTAGCAAGGGAGGGATTACAGGCCCATTATAGACTCAGAATAAATTAGATTTCAAGTATATTTCCATAATAAATATTGGCATTGCCTATATTTATTACATAATAATTGCCTGTGTTTATTACATACATGTATGTTTCCTAAGTAACACAGGACTGCTAAGACTCTTGGATTATTTGTTGAATAATGAGTAGTGAATACTGACTGTGATTTTGGCATTGTTCTTATAGAGGAGCCCTGAGGTAAAAGAAACAGAGGCAGCCCTAGGAGCCTCAGAGTATAGCAGACAAGACCAGTTAAGATTTGCTTCAATCCATAATGAACTCTGTGCTCTGACATCATGTAGAAGGGAAACCTAAGCCAGTGGGTGCAGAGGAAAGGTTTTCAAAAAGAAGTAGCAGAAATGGAATATTGCAGTTGAATTTTAACACTTAAAAGAAATATATACACAGATGTTAAGGTGTAATTGTATAGTCGTTGACTTGATGATAGCCCAATAAATCTATCATAAGTTGTGTATGTCTTACATCAAAAATACATTTATGAGTCAGACCCAACTCAAGGTACCTACCAAACATCATACTTTAACAATTGTATGGTATCAGTTGTTTTCCCTTATGATCTTGTGATGCAGAGCTGCACCTTACTACTACTGCCTCATATCAAGAGAAAATATCCTATTGTACAATGCTATTCCAGGAAGAGGTCAAAATTCAGAACTGAATGTATGGGTTCTATTTCTCCATGCTTTTGCAACATCAAGTGAAAACTCATAAGTTGAACTACTGGAAGTTGGGAACTGTCTGTAAAGACATAATTATACTCTGTCACTATTGGTTTCACAATAAGAATCTCTCAGAAAATATTGTGGACTATTTGAAACCATCTCTATGTGATTGGAAGGGTGGTAAAATAATCAGAGTAAAATCTTCTTAATTTTGAATATCTATAGATATCAATGTGTTGGATGTTTTCTTTCTCAAATAATTTTTCAGAAATTATGCAATTCCAGATCATATTGCTTAATATATACCTTGAATTATTATATTTTGTTGTCAAAATTACAAGGAAAAAATTCAATATAGTTAGTGAAATAAAGGATCAAGGGAGCAAATGTTTTACCAGATGAATGTAAAATAATAATAATATAAACCATATAATATTTATCTGTCATGTCATCTTTGACCTAGGTGATATTATGATTGCCATTGTACAAATAAATAAATTGAGGCACAAAAAGTTAGTAAACTGGGTTCTTTACCCTACTAGAAGATTGAATATCAGCCAGGTGCCAATAATCCCGGTGGCTCCAGAGACTGAGACAGAAAATTCTTGAATCTGAGGCCAGAGGCAGCTTGCACAAATTAGCAAGACCCTATCTCAAAATAAAAAATAAAAAAAGGGAGCTGAGGTGCAGCTCTGTAGTAGAGTGCCTACTTAGTAAGCACAATACCCTGGGTTCAATGTCCTAATACTGCAGAAGGTAGAGGAGGAGGAGATAGAATACTAGTATTAGGGATGGCATTGAGACTATATCATCATATAATTGGTAAGATTAAGTAGGCACAAAGAAAATATTAGTGAATGAGCAAGAGAAATCTTACTAATAACTTAATAAAAATATCTATAAACAAAAATAGTTCCAAATAGGCTTAATGCTGAACACAAACAAATATGTAAAAACAATTGGCTTAATCTCTACACCTCATAATGAAAGAACTAAAGTGGGCAGGGTAACATTTGAATGGAACGTGGCATTTTGCTTGGCACCACAATGAAGAAGTTTTTATTTTCTTTTATTTTTATTAGTTTGAGGAGTTCATCATTACTATGAACTACATTACCTCATAAGATATGGGCTTTTAACAGCAATATATTTAATAATTTAATATAACAAAGCAATATCATTAATGTTGAACAATTAATGTTTTATATACCAATACGTTGTTATGCCAAAATAGCCCAAAGAAAAGAAGAAATATACAATTGGAAAATGAAAAAGCCTTTTACTTGATTGGATTTATAGCATAATTAATCTGCGAGAAGTAAAGGGATTCCCTCTCTCTGTCTCTCTCTCCTTCCTTTTTCCCTCCCTCTCCATGTATCTTCTTTCCCCCTCTCTCCCTCCTTCTTACTTTCTCCACAAAAGCATGTGTACTTTTGTGTGCCTTAAACTGTTCAAAAGAGAATGTCTAAAACATTGAAAAGCTTGCATGCTACTTTTTTTTTTTTTTTTTTTTAAGATACTGCTAGAGGAAAACTATGCTATATTTCGGCTGTGGCTACTATAAAATCCAATATTAACATTATCACAATCAGTGAATGCTCAGAGAGAGAAACTAGTAGACTATGTAATGAAAATAATTGGGATTGGACTAGACTATTCTTGAATGCAAGCTAAGATTTTTTTACTTTATTCAAAAAAAAAAAAGGAAGCCATTGCAGGTTTTTGAGCTGGATGACATAGCCAATGGCATGTGTTAAAAAGGAAAACTTGACAGCAATGCTTGGATCCTTTAGAAAAGAGAAAAACTAGAGACTGGGAGATAATTTAGGAAGCCCATTAACTGACACACAAAACAGAACATGGTATCTATTGTTATTGAGTAAAATTAGATTTAAGACATTGTTTTAAAAGCTAATCATTTTACATTTATTCCTAATAATTGTCTCTCAATCATAGAGGACCTATAACTATGTTAATTACAGAAGCTGCCTCAAGAAGTAATGGGGTTAAAGCATATTTAGAACAAAAATGTGCCTTAGAGGTTAAAAAGAGAGAAAGAAGGAATAAGAGAGAGAAAGACTGTCAGAATCTTGTGAAAACTTGCCTACTGCACTGAAAAATTACTCTCTAGTGAATTGCCTTCTGGCTGCATTTTCAGAAATTATATTCTAGTAGTGGTCAATTTTTCAACCCAAAGGGTTATATTTCTCTTCATAAATTTGATTCCCAGTCAATATTTCTTATACATGATATGATCTAAGTTTTTCACAGTTAAAAATAACCAAGGTTAAAATGTCTCATAAATACATACCATCATTAAACATTGGCCACATCAGGTGAGAGCTAGGTATTCTGCTGTGGAAGCTAAGTATATTATAGGCCTACATGTCACTCTTTCTTCTTAGACAATTTTAACAAATAAACACTGAAGCCCATTATTTATAGTTCCTACTGTCAGAAGTTGCCATTCTTATCTTCATCCAAATAGGAGAATGTGCTAGTTACTTCTGTAAGAGGATAGGACTTCATTTTATAATGTTTAAAATGCTATTATTATAGTGAAGTTGATTGAATACAGGTAAATGATAATGATATAAGTGAATAAGTTTAGGTTTATTCCAAATACATATTTATTTATTGATATTATGGCCCTAAATGTTTAATAAACTTATAGAATCTATTCCTTTTTATATGACAGTTGAAATTGGCTCAAGCTTCATTCTGGCATATGACACTGCAGCATGAGAAAAAAATTTCCAAACAGGAATTAGAAACTTCTCTCACCTTAAAGAATATAAGGAATATAGCATCCATGAAGTATTACCTTCCTCTGCTGCTAGTGCATGCAGCGATGCCAACATGCATCAGATCTCATCAGATCTCAGAGCTAACAAGGGTGGGCCCTGGTTAGTAGTTAGATGGGAGACTACCTGGGAATTCCAGGTGCTATAGGCTTGGGAGGATCCGACAGCCCACTCCATAACAATCAGCCATCAAAAATCCTATGAATAGCAGAGAAGCATGGACAATAGTGACAGGCATGGCATAGCATCAGGGAGTGTTTTGTCTGTTGTACGTAGGGTCACTATGAGTTGGACGTGACTCAACAGCACTTAACAACCACAACAACAAACATGCTGCTGGTAGTATAACACACTCAGTTATGAAAAACTATATATATTCTTTCCCATTTTCCTGTTAGATGTGAAATTCTTGAGGGAAAGGTAAGCTTTACTAATATTTAGCTTCTACAGCACAGTGTAAAACTCATCTGGCAACCAGTCAATAAATACTGATGAACTGGACTAATTATATTCTCTGAATTGTTGTTGTTGTTAGGTGCTGTCGAGTCGGTATCTGACTCATAGCGACCCTCTGTACAACAGGGTAAACACTATTGTCAGTGCTCCTCTGCTGCTCATGGGGTTTTCAATGGCAGATTGATTTTTGGGAGGGGGTTGCCAGGTCCTTCTCCCAGCCTACAGCTTCTGGTGTTCCCAGGCTGTCTCCCATCCAGGTACTAACCAGGCCAGATCCTGATTAGCTTCCGAGGTCTGACTGGATCGGATGCCACAGGGCTATGGCTGCAGGCATTCTCTGAATTAGGGTATAGAAAACCTACACTTAGAGATGGCCTGCAGTCATACCACAGTGGCATCCTATCCTTTCAGATCTCGGAAGCTAAGCATGGTCAGCCTGGTTAGTACTAGAATGGGAGACCCCTTGGGAATACTAAGTGCTGTAGACTTTGGAGAAGGACCAGGCAATCCACTCCCAAAAAACAATTGGCCATTGAAAACCATATGAATAGCAGAGGAGAACTGACAATACTGTTTCACCTGTTGTATGTAGGATCGCTATGAGTTGGATATTAACTCTAACAACAACAATTCTTAGAGATGGTGATAAAATACTCCAAATGTTAATGTGTTATGTCTTAAGTAATAATTTATAAAAGTATTCTTCAAATGATTTGATCACCAAGTCCCAAAAACTGTATTTTGATGGGAGCTGAGCATCACATATTCTCTGAGAGATAAAATACAGATTCTAGGATTCAGATGCTGTCTCTAGTTGTGGGATGTTACAACAATCACTGGAGTAATTCATGGCTCATTTTCTTCCTGTGTAAAATAGGCATGTCAAGAATAAAATGTATGTACAGATTTCACAAGAGAATTATGTCAATTAATAAATTTAAAAACCACTTTGATCAGTGCAAGATTTATTAACACCCAATAATTACTAGCAATCATTATTATTTATATGTAACATATGTTGTTGTTAGGTACTGTCAAGTCAGTGTCTGACTCATAGCGACCCTGTGTACAATAGATGAAACACAAGTATCATGCTTCTCTGCTATTCATAAAGTTTTCAATGTCTGTTTTGGAGGAGTGGGTTGCCGGGTCCTTCTCCACAGCCTACAGCACCAGCTGTTTCCAAGCAGTCTTCCATCCAAGTACTAACAAGGCCGGACCCTGCTTAACTTTCAAGATCTGATAGGATTGCCTGCCACAGTGCTACAGCTGCAGGCATTGTTTTATAGCCGTTCTTAAAGAATTTGTCTCATGTGGTTTCATTTTGATCTTCACTTTTTACAAATTACTGACAGTCCCAAATAACTTTTGTTTATATTGGTTATACCTATTGTATATTCCACATTAAAAATTAAAACTGAGATCGTTTTAAATATTTAATTGATTTTAAGATAATATTAATATTTCCACATATATTGGCATAAATGTTTATGAAAAACTACATTTTTAAAACAAAAATAGTGAGGCTACTGACATGATTTTTATATTTATGTTCAACTCAATTTTTGCATTGTGATATCTTAATGCAACCTCTGAAAATTTCACTGTATAGTAATGAATGTAAAAGGCAAATTGTGCTTTTGCATTATTATTGGATAGAGTTTAGAGCTCAGGACTGTCTGAAAGGAGACAGATGAACCTCAGGGTTTCTCAGACCATACATTGTGAAATGGTGCTTTAAGAAGTTCTGCAAATGAGTTGTCTGGAGTAAAATTGTACAGATTGGGTAAATGTCATGTTTTTGAGCACTAATGGTTACTTCAGGGCTGAGATTTAGCTCAGTGGGTAGAGTGCTGCACTGCAGTCTCTGAGGTCCCAAGTTCAATTCCCAGCACCGCAAAAATGGGAGAAGGACATGGCAATCCACTCCCAAGGCAATCCCGAAACAGTCAGCCATTGAAAACCCTGTGAGGGTCGCTATGAGTTGGCTACCGACTTGACAGCACCCAACAACAACAATGGTTACTTCAAGTTCTTATTCATTCAGTATGTATTCTGTGGTGCATTACAGGTTTGTTGTCATTGTTAGGTGCCCTCGAGTCGGTATCCGACTCATATCCAACTCATAGTGACCCTCATAGGGTTTTCAATGGCTGACTGTTTTCGGGATTGCCTTAGGAGTGGATTGCCAGGCCCTTCTCCCATTTTTGCGATGCTGGGAATTAAACTCAGGGCCTCAGAAACTGTAGCACAGCACTCTACCAACTGAGCCAAATCCCAGCCCATTCCAGGTTTGGAGATATAATATTGTTTACTGTGGAAAGAAAACAGGCAGTTTTCTAATGATTAGGGAAAGAAAATTTTAAGGTAAGTAACCTTTAACTCTAAGCAGATACTATGCCATGTTTGATAGTTACCTTTGCCCTAGTTCACACTGCTGATGTACATGGAATCAGCTTTGAAGGCACAGTGCTCAAAACTAAGTAGAAAAAGATCAGATTTCCATTTACCTTGTTTTCTAGGGAACACTCTGAAGAGATAATACATTATCACAACAAATATTTAAAAAGGAAAGAAAAATCTTTCCATATAATTTGTTTATATATTTGGCTAAAAATGTCTTGAATATTTTAACTTAAAATAAGCTGAAAAAATTGAACCTGCAACTACATTGTTCCAGGAAACTATTTTTAAATTGTTTTGAAAAAGAATTTTGATACCTTTATACCCCAAACTCAGGATAAATTTTCTCACTTTTCAACATTTTTTTTCTGTAAATAAAAGTATCATGGTTTTACTCAAAATAAGTGAAGCCTCATTTACTTTTATAACATGTAAAGATTATTAAAATGTTTTTAATTTACAAGGAAAGGGACACATGATCTGTCTAGTGCTGAGTGCATCTGACTAGTGTGTTAAAAATAAATTAAGACATATATAACTGTATTTCAATAGTCTTGGTACTCAAAACTCCAAAAGCAGGATTTTTTATAGTAACAATAATAATAATGATATTTATTTGGTGTAAACTATATGCCATTTGTACACATTTACCAGTGTACATGACTGCAGCTGTACCACTGTTGTATCTGATCCTATCAGATCTCGAAAGCTAAGCAGAGTTGGGCCTGGTTAGAATTTGGATAGGAGACGCCTGAGAATACCAGGGGCTGTAGGTTTGGGAGAAGAACCCATCCAACCACTCCCAAAAAATAATCAGCCATTGAAAACCCTATGAACAGCAGAGAAGCACTGACAATAGTGTTTCACCTGTTGTACATAGAGTTACTCTGAGTTGGACACTGATAGCACAGAACCTAACAACAACAACAACAACCAGCATACACATTTGTCCTTCATGGTTGTCACTATTAACTTCATTTTCCTTACACTTTAACTAAAATCAGAAAGAATTCAATTAAGTTGCCCCAAGTTACGAACATCTTAACTTCAGAGTCGGGATTTGATCCCAGGTAGCCTCTAACTAGAGATATCGTGGCTCTCTGCCACCATATCTTATTTCTATACTCTAAAAATATTTGTTGTAAATGTGAATATGTAAATGAGTGGCTTAGTTCATGTAAATTTTCTTAAAATTTTAAGGTCAACATTTTTGTATAATTTATGAAACAAAATGATTGGTTCATTAATAGAATAGCAACTAGATTCTGTGGCTCACAATAACACAAAAATGAAATTCCAAAGACAGCCTAACCATTTGTATTTCCAATCTCATCAATTTACAACATTTGTGAAGCAACTTTATACACAATTTCATTTGAATTCCCCCAAACCTTCCTCTTCTTTCCTTACATTGCTCAATAAATAGGTTAAAACTGAAGGATGGTCTTAATCAGGCAGGTATTTCTAAATAGGTTTATTAGTAACTTAGTAGGAATATCCATTCCTGTAACCATTTAAGTTAAGCAGTTTTGAATTCATTGACATCTCAGTAGAAAACATGTCTTTATTGATCACAAGGCAGCCCCATTTGAATTTCCCACTGGAAGACTTCTTCAATGTTCCCACAGCTGAATTATTTATTTCGTTCACCCACTTGTTCATCTTTTTATATGCCAGTCTGTGAGAATAGTGCCAGCTTCAGAAGAGATGGCCCTGCCAGAAATTTGGGAGTGTTCTGAGATACGTTTCTACCACTTCACTTTCCTAATCAAGTTTGGTGCTAAGTCTTCAATTTTACCTGTTTTTAAATAGCTGTAAATACATCATTCCCACTTTGTCCCCACTGCCTTGATCTTAGCTCCAGCCCCCTATGCCATCATTTTCCCCTGTATTACTTTAAGCCCTCCCTGGCTGGTATCTGTTTCTTTAGGCTGGCTTTCCTCCAATGCTTCTCCAGGCTGAGGCTGTCTATCACCAGAGATCATCTTCCTAAATTAGAAATCTGATCATGTCCTGCCCTGTTTAAAAATCTTCAGTGACTTTCCATTTTCACAGGATAAAATTAAAACTGCTTAACATGATGTACAATGCCTCTTGCAATCTGCTTCAGTCTACCTTTTTCTTCTTAGATTTAAACAATTTCCTCTCCTCCCCCAAATCTCTAAACTCTTATGAAACCATTCTGCAGCTTTTGGAAAGCACAGTGCAGACCATGCACACTGTCTTTTTGTATACCTGGAATTTTTTCAACTAATTTCTTCATTTAACCGCAACTTGCTTTTTATAGTAAGTCTTCTTGGAAAGCTGCTGTAAACTTTCTATTCCATTGCCTTTGTTCTTCCCATAGTCTGACATCAGGTACCATGTATTCCCACAGCAGGCATTATTTACATTGGCCTAGGTTTTGTTCCTTTATTTACTTACCTGTCTTCTCCATTCAATGGAAGAGTTGGTAATATACACATCTTTGAGTCCTCAGTGCCTAGGACCTTACCTCGTGTAGAGATTTTTGTTATCATTGTTAGGTGCTGTTGAGTCAGATCCACCTCAGAGCAACCAAAAACTACCCAAGATTGTGCCATACATAGGATAATTTTGTTAGAGACATTATTGCAGTCACTACGTTTCTTCTCCTTTTGAGTCATGCCACATCAGGAAAGGAGGTCCATGGGGCTTTACTCCATTCCCATCATTAAGGTCGACTCTACTTTGAGGAGGCAATTCTTCCTCAGTTATTTCTTGAATACCTTCCAGACAGGAGCACTCGTTTACTGACACTATATTTGACAGTGCTTCTCTATTATTCATAGGATGTTCAAGGGCTAATTGTTTCAGGAGTGGGTTGTGGGATCCTTCTCCTTAGTCTTAGTCTGGAAGCTCAGCTGAAACCTGTCTACCATGAGTGGCCCGGCTGGTATCTGAAATACCAGTGGCATAGCTTTCAACATCACAGCAGCATGCAATCCCCCACAACATGACAAGATGACAGACAAATGCGGGTTACATACAGCAGTTTTTCAATAATTACATGTTTAATGAAACTCAACATTATAAAGATTAAATGAACATTTACTTCCTTTCCCTATTCTATGCTTCAAAAAAGAGAAATAAACCTTTATGTTACATGGTTAGTAATATATTTTATTAGCTTAATTAGTGACTTTTTTGAATTTTTAAATGGATTGAAATGATGGCTATTTGAATAAAAATCAATCACATTGAGAGTTAATGTGATAATGTGATATTATAAGAAATATTTATTTGGTCCAAATCTGGCTCCTGCCAAATAGCTCTTAAAACCTTTGGGATTTCTGCATTGATTACTATCCTCTTGTGTTAATGAATGATTGGTAGCTGGGGAATCTGGAGATCTCCAAGATGGGGCTTGCCATCAGATTTAAATATGATTGTTGTTGTTGTTGTTGTTAGGTGCCGTCAAGTCGAGTCTGACTCATAGTGACCCTCATAGGGTTTTCAATGGCTGACTACTTCTCAGGATTGCCTTGGGAGTGGGTTGCCATGTCCTTCTCCCATTTTGCGGTGCTGGGAATCGAACTTGGGACCTCAGAGACTGCAGAGCAGCACTCTACCAACTGCACTAAATCCCAGCCCCAAACATGATTAGAGGGTGAGAACTTTCAGCTCCCCCCATCACAATCTACAGGCAGGGAAGTGGGCTAGCAAATGAATTAATTACCAATATCTAATAACCTAATCATTCCTCCCTAAGTATGTTGTTGTTGTTAGGTGCCATCCCGTTGTGTCCAACTCATAGTAACCCTACGTACAACAGGTGAAACACTATTGTTAGTGCTTCTCTGCTATTCATAGGGTTTTCAATGGCTGATTATTTATTTATTTTGTGGGGAGGGGAGTGGGTTGCTGGGTCCTTCTTCCAAGCCTACAGCCCCTGGGGTTCCCAGGCAGTCTCCTATGCAAGTACTAACCAGGTCTGACCCTGCTTAGCTTCTGAGATGTGATGGGATGTGATGCTAGAGAGGTATGCCTGCAGGCTACCTAAGTATAGAGACCTAAATAAAAGCTCCCGCCTGATGAGGCTAAGACAGCTTCTGGATTAGTGAACACATAGAGGTGCTGGAAGGGTGGTACACCTAGCAAGGCTATAGATGTTCCCTGAATACATTCCCCTATATCTTGCCCCATGTATCTCTGTTCATTTGCCTGTTCCTGAGTTGTATCCTTTATAACATCCTAGTGATAGTAAGTGAAATACGTTCCTGTATTCTGTCAAATTCTATCAAATTATTTAAACTGAGTAGGAGGTCATGAGAATCCTTTCAAGCTCATAGCCAGGCAGTTAGAAGGATGGGTAGACGGGACTTTCAATCTGCATCTGTAGTAGGGGCAGTCTTATTGCTTTGAGCTCTTAACCTGTGGGGTCTGTGTTAACTCTAGGTAATTATTATCATGACTGAATTTTATTTGTAGGACCTTCCACTGGTGTCCAGAGAGTTAGAGAACTGATTGTTGTAGGGGAAAAAAAAAAAAACCCTCACACATTTAGTATCCTAAGTATTGTGTGTAAATGCATTTCAGCTTAATATTGGATAAATTACAAATATTATTCTTAAATAAACATTCACCTACAATAACTTGAAAAATAATGAAGTAGAATCTCATTTCTAAGTTCAAAGGAAAATAATTGGAG
>VMDO01009095.1:0-79463 GCA_007922755.1 Pedetes capensis
CGGATACCGACTCGACGGCACCTAACAACAACAACAACAACTTATGTTTTTATGTGTCACTTAAAAATAAATTTAAAAAAATATGGTAAGTATGGTGGCAGATGCCTGTAATGCCAGTAACTCAGGAGGCAGAGACAAGAGGATCACAAGTTCGAGGCCAGAGCCAACCTGCATAACATAGCAAGACCCCATCTTGAGATGAAAAATATAAAGAGGGCTAGGGTGCAGCTCAATGGTAGAGCACTTAGAAAGTAAGTGTGAGGCCTTGAGTTCAACTCCCTGGTACAACAAAAATAAAAATATCCCCCCAAAACATATCGTATCCCATAATTATGTATGGTTTTTATGTGTAAGTTAAAAATGAATTTTAAAAAAATATGGCTGGGTGCTATATCATATGCCTGTAATACCAACAACTTGGGAGGCAGAAGCAGGAAGATCTCAAGTTTGAGCCTAGAGGCAGCCTGCATAACTTAGTAAGACCGAGACTGTGTCTTGACATGTTGTTGTTGCTGTTAGGTGCTGTCGAGTTGGTATCCGACTCATAGCGACCCTCATAGGGTTTTCAATGGCTGACTGTTTCGGGATTGCCTTGGGAGTAGGTTGCCACATCCTTCTCCCATTTTGCGGTGCTGGGAATTGAACTCAGGACCTCAGAGACTGTAGCGCAGTGCTCTACCAACTGAGCTAAATCCCAGCCCCGTGTCTTGACATAAAAAAGAAAAACGAAAAAAAAAGTAAAAATAGAAAAGGAGTTGGAGTGCAGTTCAGTAGTAGAGCACTTGTAAAGTATGTGTGAGGCCCTGGGTTCAACCCTCTTAGTACTGCCAAAAAAAAAAAAAAAAAAAAAAAAAAAAGATTTTGCCCCAAAATATTTGTGTTACCTGAATTGGTTCTATTGTAGGCTGAGTATTTATGATGGATTACCTTAACTTACAAAGTAATCTATATTAATGCTTGATACTATACCTCAAAATGTTGGCCTTGTTTTATGTAAAGAAGTATGGGAAATCCAATTAAAAAAATTTTTTTGTAGTACTAGGGGGTTGAACCCAGGGCCTCACACAAGTTAGACAAGTGTTCTACCACTGAACCACAACTCCAGACCCCTTTTTAATTTTTTATTTTGAGACAGGATCTTGTTAAGTTTTGCAGGATGCCTCTGGCATCAGACTTATAACCTTCCTGCTTCAGGCCTCCTAAGCCACTGGGATAACAGGCATGTGCCATGGGGTGCTTGGACAACAATCCAATTTTGATCCTTCCTTTGTGTCTCTCTTGTATATGTGAAATAATCTTTTGGTTCTACTTTCTCTCCCTTAAGAGTTCTGTTATTATTGTTGTTTGTTTGTTTATTTGTTTTTGCAGTGCTGGAATTGAGCCTGGCGCCTTGCACATGCTGAGCAAGTGCTCTACCATTAGCTACATCATCTCTTTCTAAGTTTTAATATAGCACTTGTGACAGTAGCATTTTAAGGAAGTATTAGCAGTACAGAAGTGTGGCATGGAGGTACCATTGATACTCAAGTCTATAGTAGTAAATTGGATCTGTTCAGAATTGAAAGCCAAATTCCCAAATATCTTAATGAGAAAGAGCATAGTGAAGATTGCCTAATTGTCTGTTTATTCAGGTCACTGAATAAGCCAATGGAAATATTGTACTTTTTCTTTAAGGATGAAGCCTGCTTGGTTACCATGGATATCAAAAGCCATATATATGTATATATATCTCAGTTCCATGTGATGTTGGAGTTTTGATGCTTCAGGGAACTGCCTGTCAAACTGTTCATTGTGAACACTTCCACCCACACACTTGATTATGCAATGGCAGGATTTGTGCTTACTTACCTACAACCAGTGAGCTTTTATTTTTTTCTAGTGGGAAGATCAAGTCAGCCCACTTTCAGTTGAGTGTCTCTCTTGACAAAAGCTTCTGGGAAGAAATTATAAAGCCAAAGATCAAGGAACAGTGCTTCCTTAGGAAGGAGATATTAATTTGTGAGGGATTTCATTCTGTCTCTGTTTTATATGTTCTTTTTCTTTTCTCCTAACTCATTTCCTTTCTGAAGGGATCCTAAGTATTATAACCTTGTATTTAGTTTTTGTTTTGTTTTGTTTTTGTTTTATGGTACTGAGGATTGAACCAGGGCCTCATGCCTGCTAGGCAAGCAAGCTACCACTGAGCTACATCCGCAGTCCTTTATTTTAAATTTTTGTTTTTTAATTATAGTGCTGCTCCTTAGCCCAGTTATATTTAAAGGTATGTCACTGGAACCATTATTTTTAAAAGCCAGCAGTTAGCTGTAACATTTGTTCTCAGCTCAGACTTGACATTTGACAACTCCGCCTTGGCATGAGAGGACTTTCTGGTAAACTAAAAATACATATACTTCTATATTTTTACATATTATATAAGCTAGTTTTCCAGTTACTGCTGTGTGTGAGTGGGGAAAAAAAAGTCCTACTTACCAGTTAGATGCTTCTTTGTATTGGACAAAGGAATGATTATAAGCTCTTAGCTTCAGAATAGGCTGTGTTTTGAAATGACAGTTTCAGGTCATTAACCCATCATGTGAATTAAGACCTTTTAGTATTTTACCATAAAAATATATTTGTCTTTTATTAGTTCTTGGGGGCTGAACTGTGGGAAAACAGCCAAGGGTTGGGCATGCTAATTTCTTCTAATAAGGCTTTTTGCTGTGCTTGCTGTGTATTATGGATCCATAATATGCAAATGTTTCCCATTGTTAATAAACATCCTCTGCATACATCGTAATAACTCCAGAGGGATCCATTGTGGTTATGAATACATATGATGAGTAATATCCCAAACTCAGCTGAATGTTCATGGCTGAAAATATAGCAGAAAGCTTTCTCCAGCTTATCTGGGCCATCATGAAGCTCCTTTTGATTACATATCATGTCTTTGTTGTTATTATTGTTAGACAGTATTTAAATACTTAACAAGATGACTAAGTCAAATTTAAGGTCTTAGACTCTTGGGAAATCTACATTAAGACTGTGTTCTTTGTAGGTCTGTCTTGGGTCTGGTCCTTCATTGTTTATTGAAACTGACTCAGAATAGTAGGAAGGGATTTCTCTTGGAAATAGCAGCTGGATGTATAAAACTTGATTTCTAGACTGTCCCAATCAGTAATATTCACTTGTTTGGAGTCTGATATTCCTTTTCAGGTTTCCTTTTATGGGGTAGGAATTAAAGGGTAATTCTGCCTTAACTTTTTCCCCCTTCTTCTTGGGTAGTTTTAGGCTAAAGATTCCTTCTCAAAATTGAGCAAGATTTTTCCTTATTAGGAAGGCATCTTTATTTATTTTAAGCAAGAGACTCATCAAAGCAAGTCTCATTTATATTCAATACAGATCTTTCCTTTAGGTAGAAATCACAGTGCCTTTAAGAAGGGGCCTGAACTCTTTTGGATTACATGAGGCTGGAAGTGGAGTCAACATACCTTTCCTAGGATGTTGGGAGAAAAGCAGTATTCCTGGAGACTGACCTTAGATGAGAAAGAAGGTTGATGGGCTTAATTTGGAAGAGTAGGAAGGGCTTTAGAAGTCTAGGGAAAGTAGATAAAAAAGTTTTGTGGTAAGTACTTGGTCCTTCCTCTGTTGTGGGAAAAGCTTATTTAGTCATTTTCTTGCCTCCTGGCAAATTGGCTATGTGGGTAGAAGTGTTAGAGGGAATATGTTATGGGCTAAGTGCATTTTATCTGTTCTATTCCAGTTATAAGTTCTGTGGAACTCCCACTGGATGCAGATGTACAGACCAGTAATCTTCTGATAACCTTCTTAAAGTATAGTTCGATTGTCATGCAGGACACTAAAGGTAAGGCACGCTCCTTTGGGAGTGCAGGAAGTAGGAGGTGTGGCAGGCAGCTGGACTTAAAGAGCAATGTTAATATTTTCAGGCCTTGATAGATGAACCATTGGGGCCTCCTGTGCAGGACAATGGTCCTGGCTTCTGGAAAACAGTGATATCTCACTACTAGGTGTCAATTAGGTGATGTTGGGAAAACCTAACGTTGGAGGGGAGTATTCAAAAATAGAACAGGAAAAAAAATGGTCTCTCAAAAACTAGCAAGCCATCTTAGCAAATTTTGGTAAGTTAAATGCAGACAACTCTGTGTGTGAAGTTGGGGTGGAGGGATAAGCATGCTTCATGGAATTCCCTTTTGAGGACCACAACTCGAAGCAAAGCTTGTGAGAATTGGAGGGCTGTTGTGCGGAGTATAGTAGGAAGAGGTGAGATTCAGAGTGACTATGTTCCATAACACTTAAAATAGAAGTGTCAGTACTCATCCTAGAAATGAAGAGTGGAAGTGGGAGAGGATTGGGTGATGTGGGTTTTTTTTTTGAGATGAGGTCTCACAATGTTGCCCAGCCTGGCTTCCAATTTCTAGGCTCAAATTAAGTGATCCTCCTGTGAAACTGGGATTAGTCAGGTGCTGCCACCACCACCACCACCGAGGTATGGGAAAATTTTTGGTGTTTTTTCTATCTGATTTCCTGTTCCTTTTTCATTTATGATTTTGCTATGATCTTTTGATTGATGGTTGGGTAGTAGACTAGTTGGCTCAGTGAGGAGGGATTGGAGGAAACTTTTTTTTTTTTAAGGTACTGGGGGATGAACCCAGGGCCTTGGGGTTGAACCCGGGGCCTTGCACTTGCATGCTTTGCAAGTGCTGGACCACTGAGCTGCCACCTCCAGCCCTTTTTTTTTTTTTTTTAACTTTTTGAGACAGGGTCTTGCTAAATTACACAGACTGCCTCTGATCTCAAACTTGCAATCCTCCTGCCTCTGCCTCCGGAGCCACTGGGATTACAGGTATGCACCACTGTGCCCATTCTCAATCTGGTGCCCAATCTCAATCTTTTCTCCATTTATTGTGAAGTTGCATACTGGCCCAGTCCTAAGGATTTTTGTTTTGTTGATGTTTAGTTGCAATGCATATTGAAGGCTAAGATCTTTGATCTTCATCAGTAAATGTTTTAAATCCTCTTTACTTTCAGCAAGCAGAGTTGTGTCATCTGCATAATTATATGTAACTTTGTTGTTAGGTGCCGTCAAGTCAGCTTCTGACTCACAGTGACCCTATGTACAACAGAAGAAGCAGCATTGTGGTTCTCTGCTATTCAGAGGGTTTTCAATGGCTGATTGTTTTTTGAGAGTGGGTTGCCGGGTCCTTCTCATAAGCCTACAGCACCTGGTATTCCCAGGTGATCTCCCATCCAAGTACTAACCAGGCCCAACCCGCTTAGCTTCTGAGATCTGATGGGATCTGATGCCACAGTGCTATGGCTGCAGGCTGGGATTGGAGGAAACTGAACAAATTCTATTCAATATATATCCCACTTCTATTTTTTTTTCCTACTTAGTGTTTCTTCTTTATACTGGGTTTATATGAGTGTTCATGATTTTTATTTGTTATATATAGATGTACATTAAATTTGGGCTGGGGGTTAGCTCAGTTGATAAAGTGTTGCTCTGTGGTCTCTGAGGCCATGGATTTGATCCCCAGCACCGCACAAACAGGAGAAGGACCTGGCAGCCTACTCCTGAAACAATCCCAAAACAGTCAGCCATCAAAAACCCTAAAAGGGTTGCTATGAGTTGAATACAACTCAGTGGCACCTAACAACAACAGGTCCCAGATTTGTCTGTACCTATACCACTGTAGCGTCTGATCCCATCAGATCTCAGAAGCTAAGCAGGGTCACACCTGGTTAGTACTTGGGTGGGGGACCTACTGGGATCACCAGGTGCTGTAGGCTTGGGAGAAGGACCCACAACCTACTCCCAAAAAACAATCAGCCATTAAAAACTCCATGAATAGCAAGCCGGGCATGGTGGTGCACGCCTCCAGCGGCTTGGGAGGCGGAGGTAGGAGGATCGCAAGTTTGAGACCAGAGGCAGTCTGTGTAACTTAGTGAGACCCTGTCTCAAAAAGTAAAAAAAATGGGCTGGGGGTGCTCCTCAGCAGTCTAGCACTTGGAAAGCATGCAAGCGTGAGGCCCTGGGTTCAACTTCAAAAAAAAAAAAAAAATAAGAAAGAAAAAAAAAGAAAATTCTATGAATAGCAGAGAAGTACTGACAATAGTGTTTCGCCTATTGTATATAGGATCATTATGAGTCAGACACCTATTCGATAGCACCTAACAATAACAACATTAAATTTACCAATGCAACAGTTTTTAAGTATACAGTTTTATGGTGTTAAGAATATTCATGTTGGTGCAGCAACCATCACCATCATCCATTTCCAGAATTATTATTCATCTTGCAAAAGTGAAACTATATATGTCCATTAAATAGTAATGCCCCATTTTCTCCTCCCCTCCAGTCTCTGGCAACCACCATTCTGCTTTCTGTTTATATGAATTTGGGTACTCCAGGTAGTTATACACACACACGCATATATGCACACACACACACACGCATATATATCATTTATTCCAGTTTTAACATTCTTTGGAAATAAACTTTTTATTCTATGAAGACTCTTAGCTAGCTAAATGAAAAGACTCCAATAAGTTGAGTGTGGCGGCTTATTGGTGTGCCAGCAGTTGGGAGGCTGAGGCGGGAGGATCAAAATGAATTTGAGGCCATCTATGTAGTGAGTTCCAGGCCAGCCTTCAGCTACACAGCAGGACCCTATTTCAAAAAGCCAGAAAAAAAAAGATTTCAAAGTATGTAATTTGAAGCAATCAAGCAGTGTGATCATCCATATACCCAACAACATTTTGCCATATTTTGTTTGCCTTCAGATCCTTCAGGATGTCATTGTTGTTATCTTGGCTTTAAAGGAAACTGCAGATATCACTGTACTGCACACCTAAATACTTTGGCATGCATCTCCTAAAATTGAAGACATTTTCCTAGATATCAACAATACCATTATTATATCCAAGAAAATCAATAATTCCCTAATATAAAACATTCAGTCCGTATTTAAATTTCTCCAGTTGTCCTCAAGATGTTTTTTATAATTGATTTTCTTGTGTCTTTTTTTTTTTTTTTTTTTTTTTTGCAACGGAGTCTCACCTCGCTAAAGAGCCTAAGCTGGTTTCAAACTCAAAGTCCCCCTGCTGGGATTATAAGGTGTGTGTTATCATACCTATATTATTGTTGTTATTAGGTACCATTGAGTCGAATCCAACTCATAGTGACCCTATGTACAGCAGATCGAAACACTTGCCGATTCTGTGCCAGGCAAACGATGTTATTTATGTTTAAGCCCATTGTTGCAGACACTGTGTCAATCCATCGGGTGGAGGGTTTTCCTCTTTTGCGTTGACCTGCCACTCTCCCAAATATGATGTCTTTCTCCAGGGATTGATCTCTCCTGACTACATGTCCGAAATATGTAAGACACAGTCTGGCTATTCTTGCTTCCAAGGAGCACTCTGGTTGCACTTCTTCTAGGACAGATTTGTTGGTTCTTTTGGCAGTCCATGGTATATTCAATAGACATCTCCAGCACCACAGTTCAAAAGCATCAATTCTTCTTCTGTCTCCCTTGTTCAATGTCCAGCTTTCACAACCATATGATGCGACTGAAAATATCATGGCATGAGTCAGACGCACCTTCATCTTCAATGTGACATTTTTGCTTTTCAATACTCTAAAGAGATCTTTTGCCACAGCTTTTCCTAGAGAAATGCGCCGTTTGATTTCTTGACTGCTGCTTCCACAGTGTTGATTATAGAGCCAAACAAAGCAAAATCTTGGACAACCTCAATCTTTTCTCCATTTCTTGTGAAGTTGCGTACTGACCCAGTTGTAAGGATTTTTGTTTTGTTGATGTTTAGTCGCAATGCATATTGAAGGCTATGATCTTTGATCTTCATCAGTAAATGTTTTAAATCCTCTTCACTTTCAGCAAGCAGAGTTGCGTCATCTGCATAATGCAGGTTGTTAATGAGTCTTCCTCCAATCTTGATGCCACGTTCTTCCTCATAAAGTTCAGCTTCTCGGATTATTTACTCAGCATATAAATTGAAGAGATAGGGTGAAAGTATACAGCCCTGATGCACACCTTTCTCAACTTTAAACCACACAGTTTTTCCTTGTTCTATGTGAACAACTGCCTCCTGGTTCACATGCAGATTTCTCATGAGTACAATTAGGTGCTCTGGTATTCCCATTTTCCAAAGTGTTATCCATAATTTATTATGATCCACACAGTCAAATGCCTTTGCATAGTCAATAAAACATAGATAGACATCTTTCTGATATTCTCTACTTTTGGCTAATATCCACCTGACATCAGCAATGGTGTCCCTGGTTCCCCGCCCCCTTCTGAATCCTGCTTGATTATCTGGTAATTCCCTATCTATATACTGCTGCAGTCGCTTTTGAATGATCTTTAGTAAAATTTTGCTGGTGTGTGATATTAATGATATTGTCCAATAGTTTGCACATTCAGTTGGATCCCCTTTTTTGGGAATAGGCACAAATATGGATCTCTTCCAGTCAGTTGGCCAAGTAGCTGTTTTCCAAATCTGTTGGCATAAACATGTTAACACCTCCAGTGCTGCATCTGTTTGTTGAAACATCTCTATTGGTATCCCTCAATTTCTGGAGCCTTGTGTTTTGCCAGTTCTTTCAAGGCAGTTTCCACTTCATCCTTCAATACCATTTGTTCCTCTTCATATGCAACCTCTTGGAATGGTTAGTCATCTACCGATTCTTTTTTGTATAATGACTCTGTGTATTCCTTCCATCTTCTTTTGATGTTTCCTGCATCATTTAATATTTTCCCTGTAGAATCTTTCACTACTGCCACTCGAGGCTTGAATTTTTTCTTCACTTCCTTAAGCTTGAGAAACACAGAGTATGTTCTTCCCTTTTGATTTTCTGCCTCCAGCTCTTTGCACATACCTGTTCATAATTCATGTTTGTTTAATCTCTTTTTTTATTTTTTATTTTTGGCAACAATGGGGATCAAACCCAAAGCCTTGTGCACGTTAGGCAAGCACTCTATACATTTAGTGTTTTTTTCCTTTTTTTTCTGTACTTGGGATTGATCCAGGGCTTTGCACTAGGCAGTTGTTCTACTACTGAGCTATTCCCCCCAACCCTTTTCTCATTTTTATTTAGAGACAGGATTTCACTAAATTGCTTAGTCTGCCTCTGGCCTTGAACTTGGGATCTTCCTACCTCAGTCTCCCTAGTCACTGGGCTTATAGGGGTGTGGCACTGTACCCAGCTCATACCTAGTATTTTTAAAAAATTATTTGTGTATTTATTAGTGCTGGGAATTGAACCCAGGGCCTCCTGCATGCTAGGCCAGCTCAATCCACTGAGCTACATCCTCAGTCTTTTTTTTTTTTTAAAAGAAGTATTTGGTGGTTGAACCCAGGGTCTTGCACCTACTTTGCAAGTGCTCTAGCACTGGGCTGCACTCCCAGCTCATTTTTAATTTTTTTATTTTGAGTCAGGATCTTGCTAGGTTATGCAGGCTGTTGCCTCTGACCTTGAACTCACAGTCCATGCTTGGTATTTTAATGAACATTTTTATTAGCATTTTATTTAGTATCTACAGTTTGATCTATAGTGGGCTTTTCTCTTTTACAAGGATCTTTTTCCCTAATTACAAAAGTACTTGAAGTATTACTTGTTAGATGTTAAAATATTCTGTAAATAATTTACTTAGAAAGTGAAAGACTTTCAATTAATCTTTTAGATTTTAATCACCCTTAAAAAATTGACATGTATTTTTCCTTTACAGTCTTCCTTATAACAGTCCTTAAATCCTGTTGCAGGAATTAACAGTTCAGTAGATGAAGTTTGAGTTCTTAAATTGATCTGTGAATAAACTTCACATTCCCAGATATTTAAAAAATCCAGCTCCACTGCAGAAGCAAAATTATCAAAATAGAATTGTTTTTGCTACTTTACTATCAGTGAGGAGACATTAATGCTCTGTGGGCTGTTTTTTTTTTTTTTTTTTTTTTTGGTACTGGGGGTTGATCCCAGGGCCTCACACTTGCATGCTTTGCAAGTGCTGGACCACTGAGCTGCACCCCTAGCCCCCCTTTTTTTTCTTTACTTTCTGAGATAGGGTCTCGCTAAGTTACACAGACTTCCTCTGGTCTCGAACTTGCGATCCTCCTGGCTCTGCTTCCCAAGCTGCTGGGATTACAGGCGTGTACCACCATGCCCAGCTTCTGTGGGGTGGTTTAAAGTTCCATTTGGTATGTTGGATACTTTGTTGTTAGATGCTGTGGAGTTGAGTCTGATTTATAGCGACCCTATGTACAACAGAACAAAACACAACTGACACTGCCATGCCTGTTACTATGTCAGCGCTTCTCCACTATTCATAGGATTTTCAGTGGCTGATTGTTTCAGGACTGATTTTTTTTTTTTTTTTTTTTTTTTGGTGGGGGGAGTGGGCTGCCAGGTTCAGCTCCCATTTTTGCGGTGCTGGAGATTAAACCCAGGGCCTCAGAGAGCACCGAGCAGGCCTCTACCAACTGAGCTAAAACCCAGCCCACTAGTATACTTTTAGAAGGCTTTTATTTACTAAGTGAGGTGAGCAGATTTCTGGTGTGAGAGTTTTCAGGAATTCTAGAATAGAGATGAAAGGAGGGGAAGGCTAGGTGCAGATGCTTTTGAAGTGAGAAAGAAACATTGGCAGACAGAGATAGAAGAGCTAAAAGATAAATATGGGAAATGAAGAATTGCTAGAACTAAAAAGGAGCTTGGAGGGGCAAGTCTAAACTATGTTACATACAGACATATTGAATTAACTCTTAGAGATTTTTTTCTTCTCATGTCTTGTGACTGTGCTCTTTCAAGAGTGAATGCTATATACATGGTTCAGATAAATGTAAATATTACATGTCACAAACTCCTAACAGAACAATCCGTTGGGAACCTCTGAGGTGACTAAACCTCTGAGACTTGGCAAATGAGATCTGGCAGGCAAAGATAACAAGATTCTAATGTATCAGAGTTTCCAAAGGTAAATTTCTCTAGAAATATAGGAGCAACCATTGTTGTTGTTGTTAGGTGCCATCGAGTCGATATCTGACTCATAGCAACCCTCTGTACAACAGGGGAAACACTATTGTCAGTGCTTCTCTGGTGTTCATAGGGTTTTCAATGGCAGATTGATTTTTGGGAGGGTGTTGCCAGGTCCTTCTCCTAAGCCTACAGCTTCTGGTGTTCCCAGGCAGTCTCCCATTCAGGTACTAACCAGGCCTGACCCTGCTTAGCTTCCGAGATCTGACTGGATCGGATGCCACAGGGCTACCGCTGCAGGCAGAGCAACCATAGAAGAAGGAAATTGCACAGATGTGACCCAGAAAAATGAACTTTAAGCTTTTCTTGATAAAGCACAGTGAATTGAGGCTTTTGGAACTAATTTTTAGTTTTAATGATTACATAATCCTCTTTGTCCTGGTCACTGCACCAGCCATAGAATAGAAGCCAAATTTAAGGGCTAACTAATAGTAGTATGGGTGTTTCTTAGTGTCTGTAAACTCAGGCTGGGTTAGGTCTTTGCTAACAGGCAACCTAAACATGACAAAGGGCAAAGTTACCTATAATGAAGAGCTAACTTCAGCTGGGCGTGGTGGCGCAGGTCTGTAATCCCAGCGGCTTGGGAGGCGGAGCCAGGAGGATTGCAAGTTCGAGACTAGAGGAAGTCTATGTAACTTAGTGAGACCCTGTCTCAGGAAGTAAGGAAAAAAAAAAATAAAAGGGCTGGGGGGGGCAGCTCAGTGGTCCAGCACTTGCAAAGCATGCAGGCGTGAGGCCCCGGGATCAACCCCAAGTACCACAAAAAAAAAAAAAAAAAAAAAAAGAAAAAAGAGCTAACTTCAAAAATGGCTCCTGTGTTGGTTTAATTGGCCTACCTTTCTTTCTGTTTTAGTCACTGACCCACTGCATCATCCTCTGGCTAATAGGACCACATTATTATTATTATTATTATTATTATTATTATTATTATTATTATTACTTTTCTTTTGCACATGCTAGGCAAGCACTCTATCACTGAAATACATCCCCAGCTTCACATTATGTTTTTAGGAGCAATGTTGTTGTTAGGTACCATCGAATTGGTATCCAACTCACAGTGGCCCTGTGTACAACAGGAGAAACAACATTGTTAGTGGTTCTCTGCTATTCATAGGGTTTTCAATGGCTAATTGTTTCAGGATTGCTTTGGTTGTGGATTGCCACATACTTCTCCTGTTTTTTTTTTTTTTTTCCTGTGCTGGGGATTGAACATGGGTCCTCAGAGAGTGTGGAGCAGCACTCTACCAACTGAGCTAAACTCTAGACCAGAATCTAAACCCCAGCCTGGATAGTTTGTGGGCTTAGAGCTCTGCCATTGAGATTGCTGCCTTTTTTTTTTTTTTTTTCCTTTTTGAGGTGCTAGGGAGCAAACCCATGCTAGGTAAGTGCTCTTCTAATGAGCTATCCTTTGCCCCCGAGCCATCCACCTTCTATTTTTCTTTTTTAATAACTAGAATGTGAGTTCTGGGAGACCAGGGACCTTTGTCTGTTTAGCTCAGTGTTGTATCTCTGGTGCCTAGCACAGTGCCTGGTACATAATAGGTACTAAATAAATACTTGTTGAATGAATATCTTTTAGCATGAAATATGACCAAGAGTTCATATAGCTGGGTGCAGTGTTGCACACCTATAATCCCAGCAACTCGGGAAGTGGAGGCAGGAGGATTACAAGTACAAGGCCAGAGGCAGCCTGCATAACTTAGCAAGGCCCTGTCTCAAGATTTAAAAAAAAAAAAAAAAAAGAAAAGAAAGGGGCCCAAGGTATAGCTCAGTGGTAGAGCACTTGCAAAGTATGCATAAGGCTCTGGGTTCAGCCTTCCAGTTCCACCCAAAAAAAAAAAAAAAAAAGAAAAGAAAAAGAAAAAAAAAAAGTTCACATCTTCCCAGGTCATAAATAATATGCACAATGCAGAGAAGTTTGGGCTGGACCCTGGTCTCTCCAGTTAATTTCTGATTTTATTGACAGTTTTCTGTGAACAGTAATAAAGCCATTCTACATTTTGTTCTGGGTGGGTATAGATGGTGGTGTTTATAGCTGGTGGATGAGGGGGTGGAAAAAGGTATGGATCTGACTGTTCAGAAGCAAGTAGTTGACCTGGAAATGAAGGCCATGGGCCATGACAATTGGAACTATTAGAGGGGTTAAATGACTCTCAAGCAAATGTTTGAAAGACTACCAGGATAATAAAGAAAAAAATCTTCTAGGGGAAGTATTTTGCCTAGGAGGGAAGTAAGTACCAGTAGTACCTTGATTTTCACTCATAAATTTTGTGGGGAGAGAAAGTATGAATGCACCTTTTTGATATACATTTTTCTTCACTGTTTATCTATGGTTTGAATGGTATATTAGGAAGAGTTTTATTTGTTTTGTTTTGTTTTATTTATAGATGAACACAGGCTTCACAGTGGTAAGCTCTGTCTGATCATCCTTACATGCATTGCAGAGGTATGTTGCACCAGCCTTCTGGTATTAGTTAATCTCTTACAGAGTGCTTTTTCTGCCCACTCCCTTCTGTTTCATAATTTTTAGGGTCCTAAAGAGTGGGAGAGAAAATTTCCCCCCTTTATCTTGTCTCTCTTCTCCCACTACAATGTGATACATCTGATACCAGAGGCTTTGTTGCCTTCACCACTGAATTCTCATCATTTGGCACATAGCATAGACTCAATCAGCATTTACTATATGAATTAATAATAAATTGTGATATGATAACTACAGTAGTTGAGAACTGGGAGATTCTGGCTCTTCAGAGTTTTAAACAAGAGAACACTTGTTTTTCTTAAACTCTTTGGAAAAAAATAATCCTCCTTTGAACCTGTTCATGTTAGGTCTTTTATTAAAATAAAAAAGGAGATCTGGTTTCTTGGAGGTAGAGGGGTGGAGAGAAAATCCAGAGAGAGGAAAGATTGCAATTTGGTAGAGAAAAAGAGTTGAAGGGAAAAAGAAGTGCTTCAGCTTTGTGAGAAGGCTCTTTTGGTTGGATTAATTAGGCTTGAATTCACCATGGATCTTGGTGACAAGTAAGCGTGGCATAACTTGAGCCAGTTTAGAGCTATATTTATAACTTCAAGCTCCCTCTTTAGTATTCCTTATTCTGCTCTTTTCTCTCTTATGAGAAATAGTCCAGGTGGTCCACATGGAGTAGTGATCTCTCATACTTTCCCTTTTTATGTTCTCTGTGGGAAGATGACCTCTTTTTCACAAGGCTAGGGGAAGCTGGATATAGAAGAGCTGCTTATTAGTAGTAAGTTTGGTATAATTGCTTTTCAAAAATCTTTCTAAGAAAATCTCTAAAGGAGTTATTTTCCACAAATTATAATAATTCCTAGTAATTGGAATCTGTAGGCATGTCAGATCTTCAGAAAAGGTGTTGGGAAAGGGCCAAGGGATATTTATTATCAATCCATGGTGAGGAGTTTTTGATTTTCCATCAGTCTTTAGCAAAGTCAGGGAAGTCTAGGGTACTGTATGCTTCTGTGCTGTGTAGCAATTTTCCCCTGCTGTGCTGAGCTCATTCCTAGCAGAGCACAGACCTTTCTTCTTATGCCTTGTATCTCATGCAGAGCTTGCACATGCATCCTGGAGCCCCTACGAAAACTTCCAAGCTGTCATAGACACAGCTGACTCCTTGGGCAGATGGGAAGAAAGAGAGAATAGGAAAACAGATTTCTCTCAGCATTTGCCTCAAGTCCCTTGGTCTTCATCTTTATTGTTTTTAATTTTCTTAGAGGTTTTTCGACCAGTTTAAGAAATACTGGAAATTATACCCAAATAAAACCTCATGGCTTAAAACTGGTATTATCGGATGAAAAAAGGCCCCAAATTGGCATTATTAAATTCCATGATGTAATCAGTGTTATTGGGCCGCTGAAGACCTTTATTATTTAAGATAATTGTTTTTAAGGTTTATTCTGTTGTTAGTTATGTTAATTAGGTAAATTATGAAAATTAGTTATGAATTTTGACCCCACATTTCAACTTTTGTGATCTGTGTTGACCCCACAACACTAGTTAAAGCTTAGGGTTTGACATAAAGGCTCTATGCTTATTTCATTAGTTTTCTAACTGATCCTTGAAAGTAGCTCTTAAAGTACAAGGATTTGTAGGAAGTATGATAGAATAAAAACTGAGCTTCTTAATTATAGTTCTTACTCCTTTTTCCTCTAAATTTTCATTAGGATCAGTATGCAAATGCATTTTTGCATGATGACAACATGAATTTTCGAGTAAACTTACATAGAATGGTAGGTGTGCCTTTCGCTTCTTTTTTTTTTTCTTAGAGGAAATTTTTTTTGTGTGTTGGTAGAGTTGGGATGAAATTGATATTTCCAGAACAAATGTGAATGGAAAATTGTGCCACATGGCTTATGCATGACGGCTGCTCAACAGTCCCATGCTTGTCTTTGGGATTTGTTGTATGTCATAAAGCTGTTTCTTGCTTAAGAGAGGATGGAAAGATCCACAACCATATAGCCATTGCAGTAATATTGGAATGTATCAATAGCATAGATTTTAACAAAGAGATAGGTCTAAGTGTTTTGTCTTGAAAATATAGTATGATTTTGATTGGCTAAGACTAGGAGCAGCTTTTATTTATGTGAGAGGTGGGAAAAATAGAATATCCTAAAGGTTACAGATAGGGCTGGTATATTATAAAATATCACAGTGAAGTTTAGATTTGAAACTTACTGCCTCTTTAGCTGCCACCATCATCTCTTATGATCAAAAATACCATTGTACCTCGTTTGTTATTAATAATAATATTTGTATAGCATAGGTAAAATGAAAGTAAAAACGACAGCTTTCCTGTTGTAATATGCACCAGTGCCATTTGGGGCTGTTACCTTGCTGTGAATTATATTTTTGTCACAGGCCCTACATTGATAACTGAGAAGCATTTACAAGTCCCCCCCCCCCCACCTTACCCCTACCACTAGAAAAAGCAAAAGAAAAGGTAGTATCTCTGTAGTAATGAATTTATTTGCATGAGAAACACGATGATGAACCATTGGATGTTGACTGAAGTATCTGCTATTCTCTTCTCTGTGTGTGTGTGTGTGTGTGTGTGTGTGCATGAAGCCAATGAGACACAGGAAGAAGGCAGCAGACAAGAACCTTCCCTGCCGTCCTTTAGTGTGTGCAGTACTAGGTGAGTGTGTATCATCAAAATTGGGATTTTTCCAGGGCAGTGATAAGTTTTCATGATTTAAGATTCTGGTTGATGCTGGGTGCGGTGACGCATGCTTGTAATCCCACGGCTTGGGAGGTGAAGGCAGGAGGATCACAAGTTTGAGACCAGAGGCAGTCTGCGAAACTTAGTGAGACCCTGTCTCAAAAAAAAAAAAAAAAAAAGGGCTGGGAGTGCAGCTCAGTGGTCCAGCACTTGCAAAGCATGCAAATGTGATGGCCTGGGTTCAATCCCCAGTACCGCAAAAAAAAAAAAAAAAAAAAAAAGATTCTGGTTGATATGCTGCTTCTCCTTCTTCAGAGAAGTGACTGGCATAAGAAATTATGTTTATTACTATGTTTTCATAAAGCAACCCCAATGAAGAGAGTATTCAATAAAAGAGTTCTGTTGTTCAAATTTAAAAAATCTTTCCAGGGACATAAATGACTATGTCTAAACTTGATACATGATTTAAATTTCTAAAATATCTTATTCCTGATCAGAATTTCAATTTTTTTTTTTTAATGTTACTGGGGGTTGAACCCAGGGCTTCGTGCTTGTGTGCTTTGCAAGTGCTGGACCACTGAACTGCTTCCCCAGCCCATTTTTTTTACTTTTTGAGACAGGGTCGGGCTAAATTACACAGACTGCCTCTGGTCTCAAACTTGTGATCCTCCTGCCTCCTCCTCCCCGGTCACTGGGATTACAAGTGTACACCATCACAGTTGGCCAGAATTTCAAATTCTTATCTCCCTTTCATGGTTCAAATTGATGTGTCAAGTGGTCAAGAGGCTTGAAGCTCAGGATTCATATATATAAAATGTCCTCTGAGTAAATGAAGATGAGGTAGATTGACAGAACTAATAGGGGCTGTATCTTGGACAATTTTATCTGCCCAGAGTTTTGCATTTTCCTCAGGGGAATCAGTGGAACTCATTTTTTCTTTTTCTTTTCTTTTCTTTTTTTTTTTTTTTCAATACTGAGGGGCTGAACCCAGGACCTTGCAGATACTTTGCAAGTGCTCTACCCCTGCTCTGCACCCTCAGCTCCTTTTTTATTTTTTAAAGTGAAACAGGGTCTTACTAAGTTGTCCAGGCTGCCTCTGGCCTTGAACCTGTGATCCTTCTGCCTCCACCTCCTGAGTCGCTGGGATTACAGGCATATGCCACTGCCCACAGCCCTCAGTGCAACTCTTAATCCCATTTTCACTTGGATTTGCAGCCCCACTTCGAAATCTACTTGATTTTAGAAACAATGATTAAGACTACATTGACTGAAAGCCCCAAAGACCATTTCAGCCAGTATCTGCCAAACGGCATCATAGTGAGATGGGATAGACTGACATAGTTTTAGAACTGATAGATGTGATCCATGGTTCTCTCTTTACTTCATGGCTGTGGTCTCAGAATATGATTTCCCTCTGGCATTTTGCATTAGTGCCTGGTATGAAATAATCTGTACAATGAAATTTCTGTTATATATGTATGAATTTATTGTAAAGCCCTTCTAGAAGTAAGAGAGTGAGCTGTTTTGCTTATTAATTTATGAGTGGCAAGTGGTGAACAGTGTTGCAAAAAGTCTTTTACAAAATAAAGTGCTTGTGAATACAGATGTAGGGAGTCATTGCCGTTCAGCATGAATGCAAGGTATATGGTTTTCAGAAACTTTTTTTCCAATTCAAAGGCAAGGAATAAGTTTCATTCTAATTGATCTTATTTTTCTCTTTTCCCCATTTAGATCTGATGGTAGAGTTTATTGTAACACACATGATGAAGGAGTTTCCTATGGATCTCTATGTGTAAGTACCATGGTTCATTCAATATGTGCAAATCTGTTAAAAAGTCAAGTGATGAAAATTTATGGTCTGTATATACTTTACTTTGAGAAAAATACATTTGTGTGTGAAGAAGTATCAGGGAACATTTTGCACATCTTTTCAGAAGAGGGAAAAGTACAAATCAAAGTTTGGATTTTGCACATATCTTCATTATCACTTTTAAGCATACTGAATGAAGATTTGGACAGATGCCTTAAAGTAGTGATCATAGGAGGCTGTTGTAAACCAACAATATGCCATACCAGTAGACTATTGTCTCTGAGCTTTAACATCAAAGTGTCAGTCGTAATTAGAGGATAGGAAGAAGTTAAGGGAGAGCTTCTAGTCCATGCTTAGCCTACATTGACCTGATAGCCTAGCTAGAGCCTTGCTGGCTAGGCAAATTATGTCTGCAGTGGCCTGGCTGGGAGATTCCTGCTTCTGAGGAGATTTGATTATCCATCATGGTTCTTTATAGTGACAACAACTAGAAGAAACAAAAATCATCCTGTTTTCATAAAGTTTACGCCTTTAGGTTTATTCTGTCTTACTTCTCCAAAATAGCTGTGCAACATTAGTGTGATTCCAAATGTGTATATTTTTCTTCCTTTAAAAGCAGCTCAGTCAGACAATAGATTTGGTACCTCCTTTTTTGGGGGTGGGGAGGGGCCAAGAGAGCAATCTGGTACGCAGCAAGCATGGTATACCTTTTTTAAGTGTCAAGCCTGAGATGTAGGGAGGTTAAATGACTTTACATAGAGTAGACCTTCAGCTTTTCAGATTGCTTGTAGAGTATCTATAGTCTTGGTTTCCTAGCTCTAGAGTAATGGTGTAAATTTTACTTTTGGATAAGCAGGTTACAGTTTTCCATGTCCTTTGGGTGTTTAGAAGTAAGTCTGATTCTTAATTTCAACTCAAAGACCAATGAAGCTGCTTTTTATAATACTTAGCAGGTGAGTTTTTTATTTTAGATGAGATCTCTGAACTTTAGTACCTTAGGGATCAAATATGTTTTTGTTATAGACTTTATTTCTAACTTGATGTAATATATATTAAGTGATTTGCTCAGGATTATACTGTTAGTACCATTGCTTGGACTGGAATTCTTTTTTTGTTTGTTTTTGTTTTTGTTTGTTGTTTTGAGACAAGTTCTCACTACATAGCCCAGGCTGGCCCTGAATTCATGATACTCCTGCCTCTGCTTCCTGAGTTCTGGGATTATAGGCATATGCCACCATGTTATGTTTGGCTTTTTATTCTGTCTGTCTGTCTGTCTGTCTGTCTCTCTCTCTTTCTCTCTCTCTCTCTCTTTTCTTTTTGCTGCCAAATTTTCTTAATATAAATTGTGAGCTATTACCATCCCTTCCCAAGTGTATTAGTTATCTCTTACTTTGTAACAAACTACCCCAAAGCAAACATTCTTCATTTCATAGTTTCTGTGGTTTAGGAATCCAGGAGAAGCTCAACTGTGTATTTTTGGCATAAGAGCTCTTTTACATGGCGACAGTCAAAGTGTTAGCTGGGACTGCAGGCATCAGAGGTTTTTTTTGACTGTGGAGAACCTGCTTTGAAGCTCACTTAATGGTTATTGGCAAACCTGAGTTATTCACCACCTGAACCACTTCCTAGGGTTGCTTGACATGGCAACTGGCTTCCTCCAAAGCAAATAATCCAAGAAAGAAAGGAGTGTGAGAATCCAAAATGGAAGCCATAGTGTCTTTTATAACATAATCTAACTTGACATACCATTTCTTTTGGTCACATAGATCAACTCTAATTCATTGTGGGAAGGGCCTATGTAGAAGTGATATGGATTGAATGTGTTTCCTCCAAATTATATGTTGGAAACTTAATGCAACAGTGTAGAAGAGTGGGCTCTAATGTGAGGGCTTCACTCTCATGAATGGATTAATTCTGAACTACAGTGTCTGAATCCAGTCACTTGTCCCTACCTTTCCTGCATTCTGCCTTCCTTCCCTCTCTGCTTTTGTCCTTTTGTGCACATTTTTGTCTCCATATACATCTGTGGTCCTGCATGCTCTTACCTTTCCACCTTCCATTAGGGGATAATGCATAGAAGACTCTTGACAGATCTTAGCACTTTGATATTGGACTTCTCAGCCTCTTGAACTGTGAGAAATAAGTTTTCTTTCTTTATAAACTATCCAGTCTATGGTATTGTATATTGTTGTTGTTAGGTGCCATCATAGCGACCCTATGTACAACAGGCAAAACTATTGTTAATGCTTCTCTGCTATTCATAGGGTTTTCAATGGCTGATTGATTTTTGGGAGTGGGTTTCCAGGTCCTTCTTCCAAGCCTACAGCACCTGGTGTTCCCAGTTGGTTCTCCATCCAAGTACTAACCAGGCCTGACCCTGCTTAGCTTCCAAGATCTGACGGGATCAGATGCCACAGTAGTACGGCTGCAGGCAACGATATTCTGTATAGCAACACAAAACAGATTTAGACTAAGTACCTGACTACCAGGAGGTTGGGTTTACTGGGGTCCACCTTGCAGGCTGATAGCACAGTTGTAGGGCCAGTAGGTTATATAACTAAAATTCAAATTCATTTCTCTCTGATCTCAGAGACTGTAGCCTTAACCACCTTTGTGGTAAGACTTTGTGATAAGTAGAAAATTACTAGGGTTTCTTCATGACCCAGTTTAAAGGAAAGATTTGTATGGAGTCACTATGCTGGTGGGACATCAGAGAAGGTATCAGGGAAGGTTGCATTTGAACTGAGTCATGAAGAAACCCTAGTAGTTTTCTGTGTAGAAGAGTAGGGGAATGAGATGATATGTGGTGGACCAGCATGAGCATGTTCAAGGGCTTAGAAGCTTGAAAGTGTGGTGTGTTTGGAGAACATAAAGTAATTCTAGGGGGGTAGGGTTTATGGTGTATGGAGGAAGAAGAGTAGAAAAAAGGATGCTTGTAGACTGAGAGTGGATGTCAGTAGTAGAGCACTTGCCTGGTGTGCTTGAGGCTGCATCCCCAGCACGGGGGGGAAAAAAAGTTGCCTGATACTAATTGTATGATGAGGAACAGTTGAAGGTGAGGATAATATGATAGGATTGTGTGTTCAGAACAATAGCGTTACAAGTGTGTATCTGTCTGTCCGACTCTCACACACCCAACCAGTGAAGCTGGCTTACAGTAAATGTCCTGCACCCTCTTGTCCCCTAGTATTAAATTTGCCTTCCAAAGAGTTTTTGTATTGTCTTGCTTTCCTAGATACTTTTTCTACCTACTCCCTAACTGAATGTCCTAAAGTTGGGGGAGACGGAGAAGATAATGAGGCATCTAACTGACAGAGGGTAGGCAGAAGGTCCCACTCTTAGGCTGAATTTGCCTTCCTCATTACTACCTTTGGGTATGTTTCCAGGTCTTCCTTCCCCCATTTCCAACTCCCTTTGCAGATTTTGGTATTTGGACCATTAAGTCCTTTTTAGGTGAACTTACCTGCTCCCAGCTGGGCATTAGTCCAGGTTGCCATTCTTAGTTCTCATTATGTAGCTTTTCAGCAGCATATGTGCAATGAGAAAAATTGAAAGCAAAATGAATTTCCTCCATTTCAGATAAGTTAATAGTCCTTTTGGTAAAATAGGAAGAAATATATTGTTGTTAGGTGCTGTCGAGTTGGGTCCAACTCATAGCAACCCTATGTACAACAGAATGAAACACTTCCAGACACTGTGTCATGCCTGGCATTATGTTAGTGTTTCTCTGCTATTCGTAGTGTTTTCAATGGTTGATTGTTTCAGGAGTGGGTTGCCAGGTCTTTATCCCATTTTTGCAGTACTTGGGATCAAACCCAGGGCCTGAGAGAGCACAGAGCAACACTCTACCAAATACCTTGCTATAGAATGCATTAAATTAACGTTGTGAAAACTGTAACTTGCATTTCCTGATAGTTGGGAAAACCTAGGCCACAAAATGTTTTTTTTTTTTTCCCCAGTACTGAGGGTTTGAAACTCAGGCCCTTGTGCATACTTTCAAAGGGCTCTACCACTGAGCAGCACTCCCAGCCCCTTTTTTACTTTTTAATTTTGATATAGGGTCTTGCTAAATTAAGTAGGCCTCTAGCCTTGAACTCAACAATCCTCCTGCCTCTGCTTCCTGAGTCGCTGGGATTACAGGCATGCATCACTGCACCTGTTTTTTTTTTTTTTTTTAAACAGCTTTGTTGGGATATAATTCATATGTTGTTCAATTCATTGAAACTGTTGAAACTGTACAAGTTATTGTTCTTATTATAGACACAGGATTGTGCAATGATCACAATCTAATATTAGAACATTTCCACACCGAATAAAGAAATTCCATACCCATTAGCAGTCATTCTCCACATCTCTAGCTCTGTGCATTCCACCCCAGGCCTAGACAACTGCTAATCTACTTTCCTACCATATGTATTTGCCTAGCCTGGGCATTTTATATAAGTGAAATCACACATCATATTATGGCCTTTTATGACTGGCTTTTTTCGTATAATGTTTTCTTTTTCTCTCTTTTTTCTTTCTTTCTTTCTTTTTTTTCTTTTTGTAAAGATAGATTCTTGTTTCCTATTTCTGGCTGGTATAACTCACTACGTAGACCAGACTGACCTCAAACTTGCGGTGATCCTCCTGCCTCTGCCTCCCAAATGCTGGGATTACAGGTGTGTGCCACCATGCCTGGCTATTTAGCATAATGTTTTCAAGGTTCATCCATATTGTACCATGTGTCAGTGCTTCATTCTTTTTTATTTGTTATTGTTGTTAGGTGCCATCAAGTCGGTATCCAACTCATAGTGACCCTTCATACAGCAGACGAAACACTACTATCAGTGCTTCTCTGCTATTCGTAGAGTTTTCAATGGCTGACTGTTTTTTGGGGATGGGTTGCTGGGTCCTTCTCCCAAGCCTACAGCACCAGATGGCATTCCCAGGCCATCTCTCCTATCCAAGTACTAACCAGGCCTGACTGTGCTTAGCTTCTGAGATCTGACTGAATTGGATGCCACAGTGGTACAGCTGTAGGCTTCCTTTTTATGGTTAACTAATATTTTATTGAATGAACATACTACATCATTTTACTTGTTGATTTGTCTGGGTGATTTTCCCCTTTCAACTGTTGTGAATAATGCTACTATCAACATTTTTGTACAAGTTTTTATATGAACATATGTTTTTGGTTTTTTTGGGTATATACCTACTAGTGGAATTGCTGGGTTATATAGTAATACAGTTTAACATTTTGAGAAATTTCCACAGTATTTCCAAAGTGGCTGTATCATTTTACATTTTCTACCAGCAGTGCTTGAGGATTCCAGTTTCTCTACATCCTTATCACAGCAGAGATTTTTGTTTTCATTTGACAAAAGTAAAGGGGATATTAATTTATTCTTAAAAATGACATTGACAAGAGCCAGGTGCGGTGGCTCACACCTGTAATCCCCCTGGCTTGGGAGGTGGAGGCAGGAGTATCACTCAAGACCAGAGGCAGTCTGTGTAATTTAGCAAGACCCTGTCTCAAAAAAGTAAAAAAAATGTGCTGGAGGTGGGAGCTCAGTGGTCCAGCATTTGCAAAGCATGCAAGCGTGGGGCCCTGGGTTCAACCACCAGTACTGCAAAAAAAAAAAAAAAAAAAAAAAAAAAAAAAAAAAAAAAAAAAAAAAAAAAAAAAAAAGACAATGACGATCTTGAGTACTTATATTAAATTCTTGGGCCTCTAAGCAGAAAGGAAAAGAAAAAACCATAAGGAATACTACTCTTCTTCCTCTTGGGTGATTGCCAAAGATTCTGGTTAGAAGAATTAAAGTGTGTTCATAATAGTATATAATAGGGACATAATTCAATCTGTAACATCTGTGTAATGACTGACTTGCTATTTTCCCAGCATGGGATGTTCTTTCCATATTGTTGTTGTTAGGTGCCATTGAGTCAGGTCCAACTCATAGTGACCCTATGTACAACAGAATGAAACATTACCTGATACTGTGCCATGGCAGGCACTAATGTCAGTGCTATTCATAGGGTTTTCTGGTTGTTTTGGAAGTAGTCTGCTGAGTCCTTCTGCCAAGCCTACTGCACCTGGTATTCCCAGGTGGTCTCCCATCCAAGGACTAACCAGGCCCAATCCTGCTTAGCTTCTAGATCTGGATGGGATTGGATGCCAGAGTGGTATGGCTGTAGACATTCTTTCTATAGTTGTTTCTAACTTTTTTCAAAATTATAAATGCTGTTCCTTGGTCAGCATTGAATCTATACTAATTTTATATGGAAAAGTAGACTCTTACTTTACTTTATTTTATTTTTTTTGCAATATTGAGGGGCTGAATCCAGGGTCTTGTGCATGCTTTGAAAGTACTCTACCTCTAATCTATACCCCCAGCCTCCTTTTAAATTTTTTCATCTTGAGATAGGATCTTGCTAAATTACACAGGGCTGCCTCTGGCCTTGAACTCATTATCCTCCTGCCTCTACCTCTCGAGTCTCTGGGATTACAGGCATGTGCCACCATGCCTTGCTTATTTTATTTTATTTTTTCAGTACTGGGGGTTGAACCCAGAGCCTTGCTCACGCTAAGCAAGTGCACTACCAGTGAGCTGCACCCCCAGACTTCCTTTTTATTTATTTTTTTAACTTTGAGATAAGGCCTCGCTGAACTGTGCAGGCTGCTTCTGGCTTCCAACTCATAATCCTCCTACCTTGGCCTCCTGAGTAGCTGGGATCCCAGGTGTTTCATGGCATCTGGCTAGAATCTCATTTTAATATGCCTTTTTAAAGTGAAGTTGAAAGATTTTAAAAAAACCAAAGTTGACCATTATAGAAAAAATTAAGTCCAGTTTTTCCCTTTTTTGGGAGATGGAGAATTTGCTTATCATTTCCTTTGTTCATCTTTTTTATTTGGGTTATTAGTGTGTTTCATTATTAATTTGTATAAGCTTCTCTATTTTAAGCATAGTAACCTTATGTCGGGCTGGGATTTAGCGCAGAGGGTAGAGCGCTGCGCTGCAGTCTCTGAGGCCCCGAGTTCAATTCCCAGCACCGCAAAAACGGGAGAAGGGCCTGGCAATCCACTCCCAAGGCAATCCCGAAATAGTTAGCCATTGAAAACCCTATGAGGGTCGCTATGAGTCGGATACCGACTCGACGGCACCTAACAACAACAACAACAACAACCTTATGTCATTTGTTACAAATACAATTTCCTATATTTGCCATTGTCTAAATCATTAAAAAATTTTTTTGTTGGTTTTGCTTTTTTGAAACAAGTTCTCACTATGTAGCCTAGATTGGCCTAGAAGTTGCTATGTAGATCAGTCTGGCCTTGACCTTGCAGCTATCCTCCTTGCCTCTGTCTCCTGAGTGCTGGGATTGTAGGCCTGCGGCACCACCCCTAGCATTAAATTTTTCTTTTTATTAAACAAAAGATTGATCTTTTTAGGAAGTAATTTTTTTTTTTTTGGCAGTACTGGGGGTTGAACCCAGGGTCTCGTGCTTGCATGCTTTGTGCTGGACCACCGAGCTGCATCCCCAGCCGATTTTTTTTTACTTTTTGAGACAGAGTCTCAGTAAATTATGCAGACTGCCTCTGGTTTCAAACTTGCGATCCTCTTGCCTCTGCCTCCCAAGCCACTGGGATTATAGGCGTGCTCCACCGCGCCTGGCTGGGAAGTAATTTTTATCAATATTTTCACTTATAATTCCACCCATATTTTTTGAGCTTTCTTTTAAAAAGTTATTTTGTTTAAGCTGAATGTAGTGGTATGTGCCTGTAATCCCAGAACATGGGAGGGTGAGGCAGGAGGATTGTGAATTTGAGGCCAGTCTGGGTTACATAGTGAGACCCTGTCTCCAAAGCAGAGATTGAGGCAGGAGGATGGTAAATTTGAGGTCAGCCTGAGCTGTCTAGTGAGACCCTGTCTCAAAAACAAAAACAAAAATAAAAATGAAAAATCTGAATGAAATTCAGAATCAGTGTAGAGGGATAAAAAGGGAGAGGTTAATCTCAATGTAAACAATGAAACTTCATGAGTACATTGGAAAAATAGGGGAATATAATCCAAATATGCATTTAAGTTTTACTACATATTAGTCATAAGGCTCCATAAACCTTGAAAGTTGATAAAAGTGTAACCAAAAGTGTTATAATAGTTGCATAATGGAAAAAGCTAATGCAATGTTACTCTGTACCCCACTATCATTTACTAATAAAGGGAGAAAAAACAAAAATCTGAAATTTTTACTATTTTTATTTCTGATTGTTTTATATTGATATACAATAATTGTATATGTTTATGGAGTATAAAATTGTGTTATGATCTTTGAATATAATGTTGCATTTTCAAAATTCTCCCTCAGAGATGAAAACAGTATTTTTGCTAGGCTTAAAGGTTTTGGGGTTTTGTTTTTTTTTTTTTTTTTTTTTTTGGTTTTCTTTTTGAGACACAGTCTCACTATGTACCCCAGGCTGGCCTTGAACTTGGGATCCTCCTGCCTCAGCCTCTCTGGTATGTTTATAATTTTTAAGAATTCCATTCATTTCAATCTCAACCTACTAACTGCTTATTTGGAAATACTCTAATAAACAAATATGTTATTGGGATATAAATAACACAGAATATTCTAGTAACTCAGAACAGTATTGTCCAATAGAACTTTTAGAGGTGATAGAAAAGTTCTGTATGTCTATGCTGTCCAGCATGGTAGAGATTAGCAATATTTGGCTGTTGACCACTTGTTACTTGTTTAGTGTACCTCAAGAACTGAATTTTTTTTTTTTTTCTTCAGTACTAGGGATGAACTCAGGGCCTCATGCATGCTTTGCAAGCATTCTGCCACCGGGCTTTACTTCCAGCCCCTTTTTAATTTTTTAACTTGAGGCAGGATCTCCCTAAATTATGCAGGCTGCTTCTGTCCTTGAATTTGTGATCTTCTTGCCTCCACCTCCTGATCACTTGGATTAAAGGCATGTGCCACTGTGTTTGGCTCAGCAACTGAATTTTTAACTTTAAATAAAATTTAAGTCAGTTACAATTTAAATTTAAATTTTATTTAAAATTAATTTAGATGTAGAAACTCAAGATCTTTCATTTTGTGTTTTTGCATCCTGTGTGTGCCACTTTCAGTGGAGTAATTGTGGTAAATCCTTCTTCCCTTTCCTAATTGGAAAGATACTCAAGGAAAGGTGTCAGTGGTACCTAACTGACTATTGACCTCTAAGTGGTTATAACTTCTATTTTCCCCTTGATAATGGAAGTGGGTAATATAAGCATTGTGTGTGAGTGTGTATGTTTGTGTGTGTATGAGTGGGGGGAGATTGAGATTTATCTACCAGAAGAGCTCAAGGTGTAAGTTCTTATATTTATATCCAGTGTCTGTAGTGACTCTACCAAAGCTGCTTCACTAGAAAAACAGTGTCTGTGGTGAATTGTGCTGTATTCTCAGGCTTACTCCAGTTTTCCTCTTTCTTGTTACAGACGCTGCATTCAGGTAGTACATAAGCTGCTTTGTTACCAGAAGAAGTGTAGAGTTCGCCTGCATTATACCTGGCGGGAACTCTGGTCAGGTAACTTTCCCTCTTGAATCCATCTTTTATGCCCTTTACCTCTTATGAGCCCCTAGGCCTGGGCTCAAGGGAGATTTTTTTTTTTTTCTTGTGGTACTGGGGGTTGAACCCAGGCCTGGAGCCTATATGCTTTGCAAGTGCTGGAGCACTGAGCTGCTCTGCCAGCCACCCCCCCCCTTTTTTTTTTTTTTTTACTTTTCGAGACAGGGTCTCCCTAAATTACGCAGACTGCCTCTGGTCTCAAACTTGCGATCCTCCCGCCTCTGCCTCCCAAGCCGCTGGGATTACGGGTGTGCGCCACCTCGCCTGGCTGGGAGATTTATTTTTGAAATCGTAGTGTTTGTTTAGGATGTTTCATTTATATGTTTTTTTGTGTGTGTGTTTTTTACTCCCTGACATTTCAGCATTTTTCTAAACCAGACTTGTGCATATCACATGTCTACTCCATATGTTCTCTGCCATTCCTTCTCCCTTGGATTTTTTGTTAGCTGGTAGAAACAATTGAGTATTTGTTGAGTGATTCTTCTCTTGTGTAAGAGTGAGATAGGAGGAGTTAGTACAAACTTGGATTCTTACTTGGTTCCATTTGGTAGCGGCATGTGTACTATAGGGAGGGATGCTTCTGTGAGTTTCCTCAAGATGAGTAATCTCAGGAGGGATGTCACAGAGAGAGGGGGTGGGGATGGGGTGGAGAGATGGGGGCAGTCCTGTTCTTTGTGTTACATCTGGCCTTATTACTGTTTACCGACAGTGTGGATTATACCACTCCCCCTGTGCCAGAGACAAAACAGCAAATTACAGTGTTTACTTTTATCTTTATACCCAGTAAAGTCACTGGGCCCCCTGCAGTTGGGAAATGACTCTTCTCTAAGGGTACAGTTAATGCTGGCTTGCTACCCCTTTCTTTTGTGTGACTAAATTGGAGGTTTCAGGAAAGCAGAGGAGATACTTCTTTGAGGCAGTTGCTTGCTGATGGGTCCTTTGGCTTTTGTGACCTGATGGTGCAGTAGTCTTCTCCAAATGATTACAGTGATGAATCGTTGCCCCACCCATGGGAGAGTTTCTCTGTCTTCTCAGCAGAGGAGGATATATTAGTGTCATAAGCTTTATCAGAAACAGGCCAGTAACCCAGCCCCCTTCCATGAAATTCATCTCACTTGTTGGGACACATGGTTTCCTCCCAGCGTAATTTGGCTTTCTACATTTAGTCCTTCCTAATGGGAAGTAGGGATCTTTAATTAATGGATTAGAAAGTTTTTCTGCAGTTATTGCCTATGGTGGTGAAGGAGGAGTAGGAGAATCACACTAATTGGCAATAGTGGCATTTTGATATTTTAGGAGAAAAGAATATGATTGTGTGAGTTTGAGATTGAGGGAATGTAAGAAGAGCTGGAGAGAGATTGATAGAGATTGAAATGACTAAAGTTTGTGGAATTTCTTTAGTAGCAACAATTCTTTTTAATATGAAGGATTCCTGTTGTTGCCTATGGAGAGTAATATGATCATTAGGCTCTAACAGCCTAAAATTTAAAAGAAAGCACAAAAAGGATGGCAAATCTTTGTGTAGGACTTAGAACAAGTGCAAATGGTTTATGTCCATAACTGGGATGAAGTTCCACACTGTAGTATCAACAACTGGTGGTGGTGATTTTTCTCTGCTACTTCTGATTCTTTTCTCATTTTATTTTTTCTTTTGTTCTGTTTTCATTCTTTTGTGTCCCGATGATCCTAACTCTGGCCCCTGTGATCTCAATGACCTTTCTCCCATCCTCATCACCCATTGTCCTCTTGTTGTTATTAGGTGCCATCGAGTCATGTCCAACTCATAGTGACCCTCATAGGGTTTTTGATGGCTGATTGTTTCAGGATTGCTTCGGGAGTGGATTGCCACATCCTTCTCCCATTTTGCGGTGTTGGGAATTGAACCCAGGGCCTCAGAGACTGCAGAGCAGTGCTCTGCCAACTGAACTAAATCCCAGCCCATTGTCCGTCATTGTCTTATCCCATTATCTTTTCCACATTGCCCTCTACATTGCCTTGATCTGTTTCCCTTAGGTCACAGAGGCTTCCTTTTGTTCTCTTACCTCCTCCTCATATTTGCTGTCCTCTTGATGACTTGACCCTTTTATCCTTTGAACTGTCTATCCTGTCCTTTGTGCTGTTGTTTTCATTTTCTTTTTTTTCCCTCCAAAACCGAGGATTGAACCCAGGGCCTTGCACATGCTAGGCACATGCTTTACCACTGAGCTGCACTCTCAAACCCTTTTTTATTTTTATTTTGAGATAAGATCTCTCTAAATTGTGCTGGCTTTCTCTGGCCCTGAACTCAAATCATGCTTCATCCTCTAGAGTCACTGTGATCACAGGCATAGGCCATAATGCCCAGTCTAAAAATATCTTTTATATTTATCTTTTCTGACTCAGCATTTTTCCATTCTCGCTAGTAACTTGTAAAGAAGATGACCATTCGTTATCCTGTATTGGTTGACTGACTTTATGTCTTAAGGAACTTTCTGTCATGTTTGTAATCATATGCTATCAGGACTAACTGGTTAGAGTTCTCAGACCCTTGGTGGGTTGAGGGGAGGTGTATTTGAATGCCACTAGTGAGGCCTTGATGACTGCTTGTTCCTAAGGCATAGACATTTGTATTAGAGTTCTCTATCAAGTGAGATTAGCTTTTTCCTGTACAGAATGAGTGGGCCCTCCTGGAACCCTGGTTCTTGTGTTCATACATGGAGTATACAGTGAGATGAAGAGCAGCAGGTGCTAAGGAAAGCTGCAAAATACAACATTACATCCAGTGCCGTTAGAGCTCATAATAATGTATAATACTGCAGTCAGTGAATACAAATGTGACTATGGTGATTCCACCCACTCCTTGGCTGGCAATATACCTCATATGTTGGAATGCCCATGTTTTCACTGTTTCCCTGCCTTCTAGACTTATGGGTTTGAGGGAGGTGTGGGAAAATGATCATGGCAGATATACTTATGTAGATATATATATGGGGCTGGAGTTTAGCTCACTTGGTAGAGCACTGCTCTGCACTTTCTGAGGGCCTGGGTTCAATCCCCAGCACCACAAAAATGGGAGAAATATGTGGCAGTCCATTCCCAAAAACAATCCCAAAACAATCAGTTCATTGAAAACCCTATGAGGGTCACTATCAGTTGGACCTGACTCAACAGCACCTAACAACAACAACAACAACCAGAGGAGAGGGAGAATGGTTTGGACTTAAATTTTAAGAAAACAAAAATCCTTTGTAACTGGGTCAGTAAGCAACTTCATGATAAAAGGAAAAGATTGAGGTTATCCAAGATTTTGTTTTACTTGGTTCTACAATCAACACGGAAACAGCAGTCAAAAAATCAAAAGACGCACTGCATTGGGAAAAGCTCTGGTAAAAGACCTCTTTAAAGTGCTGAAAAGTAAAGATGTCACATGGAAGATGAAGGTGTGCCTGACTTAAGCCATGGTATTTTCAGTTGCATTATATGCTTGTGAAAGCTGGACAGTAAATAAGGGAGACAAGGAGAATTGTTGCTTTTGAATTATGGTGCTGGAGACAAATGTGAAATATACTATGGACAGCCAAAAGAACCAACAAATCTGTCTTAGAAGAAGTGCAAGTAGAATGTTCCTTGGAAGCAAGGATGGCTAGGCTGCCTGTTACATAGTTTGGACATGTTGTCAGGAGGGACCAATCCCTGGAGAAGGACATCATATTTGGCAGGGTGGTGGGTCAACCATAAAAAGGGAGACCCTCAACTAGACGGATTGACACAATAGCTGCCACAATGGGCTTAAACATAAAAAAGATCATGTGCATGGCACAGTGTTAGGAGTGTTTTGTTCTGTTTTACGCAGGGTTGCTATGAGTCAGAAGTGACTTGATGGTACCTAATGACAACAGATATATACTTGCCCATACATGTGCTCCAAATTATAATTGAATTTTATTTATAAATAAGCCCATAAGGCATGTGTAGTTAGATTGGACACATAGAAGCCCTTGGGTTTCTAGGAAGCAATGTTAGTGTCCAAATGCCTTTTGTCGTTTGGAATGTGGGTATTTAGTATAACAGCACGTTTGAGTGCTGATTTTTCTTCCTATGCTGTTTGACTGCAGTTGCTCTTTGTTATTGGGAGGATTGCCAGAGGTCCCCCAGATTCCCATAATGAATTCTCAAGGAATAGCGTGTGGATGAAGAGGGGCCAGCAGTATTGGCTGGGAGTTGAGTCCTGCCTGGTTTGCTTTTCCTACTGTTGGATTTACAGATACACGCCCTGACCTAACTCCCTGCTGCCACCTTGTTATATATATAGTACCTGTCACCATGGAATTTGATGGTGGAGAAATATATTTAGGGTAACTTCAACTAGAATATGGAAAGGAAGAAGTCCTGTCTGTCTTCATTACCTTCTTCTTTTTCTTTTTCTTTTTTTTTTTTAAGCAATCATTTTTCACCAAGTAATAAAACATTTGGAAGCTTTCCTCTAATCTCTAGACCATCCAGATCTCCTAGTCTGAGTGAAAGCTTAGGTCCTAAAACTGTCCCCTGATAGAGATAGTAAACTAGGGTGGGGGATAACATCCTAATGAGGCAGTTCTGTCCCTGTTATAGTATAATGAAAATGGTGTACTTTGTGTCCATAAAAATCACCATTTGGACGTACATATCTTACATATGACTTCAGGGAAATCCTCTGAAGTGATCTTATGTGAAAAACCCCTATCTTAATTTTTTGTTCCATAGCCTACCAATTAATTATGTTCTCATAGAACATCTTAACACCTAGTTAAATACTTTTTTCTTTATTTTCTGGTTGTCCTACTGAGGACTTTAAAAATCTTTTCTCTCAGCTTCTTGAGGGTACAGACTATTTTGTTCACAGTGTCTAATTTCATTTTTGTCCCTATGGCACTTTGAGCCTGTACATAATTTATCACATTGTTTTGCTGTATTTGCATGTTTGTACAATGATTTGTTTAAATTTCTATTTTTCTTCTCAAAAAAAGTTCCTGGGGGGTAGGGCCTGTATTTTAATCATTGTTTTATTCGTTAACAGACCATATAGCTTTAAATAGGGACTCAGAAAACATTTGAATGAATAAGTAGATGTATGAATGAATATGTAGAATTTCCATTTCTATAAACAATAAGTTAATATTCTCCTAAAGCAGCACAATGTTGTAGTTGGGCCTCAGGATAACAACAGAATGCAGTTGTCATGTTTTTGATGAGCTGGCTTATTACTTTTGATAGTACTAACCAGCCAACTTAGTTTTATTTGAATTGTTGATGTCAAAGGGAGTGATAGGTAACTTCTCTTCCCTTTGTCTCTTATTCCTTACCCACAGATGGATAGATTGAATTTAACCAAGTTAAAATGGAAACTTAGGTAGTTTCTAAGCCATTAACTAAACAATGAGCAGAATGGTTAGAGAGAAGCATGCAGTTGTTGGAAAGGGAACTACTTGAACAGAGCTTCATGGAGTTGGCTTATTTTACTTCCACTGTAGGCAGAAGAGGCATTAGGGAGTAGCCTGCATTTAAATAGTGTGACTTTCCACAGTCTGAAAACATGGATTGATGTAGAGGTAGATTTGTGTTGGCATTTTTACTCGACATTTATTTGTGGATTTCATTCTGCTATGTCCCTGAATGATGTCATTGTTTTTATGCCTATTTGTTGTGGAAGGGAGTGGAGATATAGAAGGGTTAAGTGACTTGATAAGGGTCATGGAACTAGATACTAAACAGAGTTATGACTAGAACTTACAGTTTCTGACTTCAATGCTCAGACGTAGATCACTAGGCAACATGTGCTTCCTCGCAGGAAGAAAGGCTCCCCAAACCCCCAAAACAATCTGTTCAGCTTCACTGTGCTGAATAGCATCCAAAGCATTCTCAGCTTTGTGAAAAAGAGTGAAATTGTACATGGTCTGACCTTTTAGATACCAACTGGGAAAAATGGAAAACCTAAAGAGTGTCACAGCTTTCTGCATCCAGCTGGCTTTCCCATCTCTGGCAGAAGCATATGACTTCATGGTTAGGTACACCTTGAGGCTGGGAATTGAAAGCCTTTCACTGGAAACTTTTTATACTGTAGATGTTGTATAGCACTGAAAATTTTCAAGAGAGAAGCTGACTTGGGCCATAGGTTTGTCTGACAATTTTTGAGTAGGTATACCTCTACCAGTTTGGCAGACCCTTCTGATTTCGAGAAATTGTTTGTACTTTTCTCTGCTTCTTTTAGTTTAGTTTCTTTTTAAAACTTTTAATTTTGATGTAATTATAGACTCACAGGAAGTTGCAAAAATAGTAGTAGTTTCATGTACCCTTCACCTAGTTTCTTCCAAGGGTAATATCTTATATAACTATAATATTGCTTCTTTTAGTTTTGAAGAGGGTATCCAGGTGGGAAAGAACATAGCAATAAAATGCTAGGGTAGGTGGAAACAGGAATTTTGGCAGCTGCTATTGCTATTATTTAGTTATTTATTTATTTATTGCGGTACTGGGGGTTGAACTCAGGGCCTTGCACTTGCATGCTCTGCAAGTGCTGGACCACTGAGCTGCACCCTCGGCCCATTTTTTAACTTTTTGAGACAGGGTCTTGCTAAGTTACACAGACTGCCTCTGATCTTGAACTTTCGATCCTCCTGCCTCTGCCTCCCCAGCCGCTGGGATTATAGGCGTGCGCCACTGTGCCCGGCTAAAATTGTTTTTAAACTATTATTTATTTCCTAAATTTTCTATGATTTAGGAGAATATTTTACAAGATGTATTCTAAAGTATGATGTGGCTGATTAAGACTGCTTTAGTTTTCATGTGGAAAAAGACAGACTTTTTCCTCTATGGATAATCAATTCTTTTCAAGTTGTTGTTGTTGTTAGGTGCCATTGAGTCGGTATCTGACTCATAGCGACCCTCATAGGGTTTTCAATGGCTGACTGCTTCGGGATTGCCTTGGGAGTGGATTGCCATGTCCTTCTCCCATTTTTGCGGTGCTGGGAATCGAACACGGGACCTCGGAGACTGCAGAGCAGCGCTCTACCAACTGAGCTAAATCCCAGCCCCCTTTTCAAGTTAGAATGTTCTAATAGAGGTACATTAAAAGGTATCTCTTTATGTCTATAATTTAGTTACAAAAGATTCTCTTTAGCAGTATGGAAAGCCCAAGAACTGAAAAAGAATCCCAAGGTTTTTTTTTCCTTCAGAGCACTGTATCTGGCTAAATCTAAAATTCGTATTATTTTGAATCTTCCATTCATTCCCTCAGAAACATTGCAGAAGAGCCGGGCGCGGTGGCTCATGCCTGTAATCCCAGCGGCTCAGGAGGCAGAGGCAGGAGGATGGCAAGTTCGAGACCAGAGGCAGTCTGCGTAACTTAGTGAGACCCTGTCTCAAAAAGTAAAAAAATGGGCTGGGGGTGCAGCTCAGTGGTCCAGCACTTGCAAAACATGCAAATGTGAGGCCCTGAGTTCAACACTCAGTACTACAAAAAAAAAAAAGAAAAGAAAAAAGAAACATTGCAGAAGCAAAAGATTCTTTCATAAAAGTCCCTAAAAGAGCAAGAAACTGCTCTTTGTTCTTTTCTCTATATTTTACAGCACTTTCTATCCACAGAAGTATAAACTCTCATAGGCCCATTAGCATTTTATCAAGTAAAAGGGGCAGAGAAAGTAGTAGCTATGGGGCTAGAGTTTAGGTCGGTTGGTAGAGTGTTGCTCTGCCCTCTCTGAGGTTCTGGGTTCAATCCCCAGCACCTCAAGAAAAAAAAAAAAAAGGAGAAGGACATGGCAGTCCACTCCCAAAACAATCCCCAATCAAGCCATTGAAAACCCCGTGAGGATCACTATGAGTTGTTCACAACTCGATGGCACTTAACAACAACAAAACCGACAATGCTTTTGTTGTTCTGCCTATACTAGATTTTAAAAGAAGTAGAGCTTGGTTTGATAAGGTATTCGTCTTTCCCTGGGTCTTGAGTAAGCAGGACAGGTCTGTTATTGGTCTTCCCTCAGTTTTGCAGAAAGTAAATTTTTTAGTTCTACAGCAGATGGCTGATGTAGATATTGTCTGTTTCATTGGCAATTTGGTTTCAAAGAGGGTGAATGGACAGTGTTGGAAAAAAGAAGCAGGTGGTATAGGGCCCTGGAAGCGGCCCTCAGCAGTGGCCCCAGAGTATGATTAGTTACAGGCAGCTCCTTAGGGATTCTACATTTCCTAAAGTCTAGGATCAGTGAATTTTCATGGTAAAGAAGAGGGTAGATGGTAATTAGAGGATTATGTTGTCCCCAAGTAAATGAGGAATGGGAGATAGTGGAGAGCATTATCCTCCCTTTTAGCAGATATATATCAAGAAAGAAAATGGTAAGGATGAAACCTGACTTCCATTTAAGAAAGGATTTGTTCTATTTTTGGGCTCCTCTAGAGGGGTGTGGGAGGGCTGGGATTTAGCTCAGTTGGTAGAGCGCTGCTCTGCAGTCTCTGAGGTCCAGAGTTCGATTCCCAGCACCGCAAAGTGGAGAAGGACATGGCAACCCACTCCCAAGGCAATCCCGAAACAGTCAGCCATTGAAAACCCCATGAGGGTCGCTATGAGTCAGACTCTACTCGACAGCACCTAACAACAACAACAGAGGGGTGTGGAACCTTTAGGCAGTACAGGCTGTTGACTACTGACTTGTGTGCTCTGTTCACCCAGAGAGGCTCAGAGTACACAACCAAAGCCATTTCATTTTCTTGTTTGATTCATTGGCCTCTGTGACCGTGAGATGCTTAGGTTTGTAGCCAGACAGATTTTTGTATTCTGAGAAGCCACTTAGTGTATTTTTAAATTATTCAACTGGCAGGCATTGCCTTCTTAGTCCTCCTGTACCACTCTGCTGATTGACAGTAAGCCTGCTGATTGCTGGCAATATTCCTGGGTAATTGGTGATTTTGTCCAGAGATGCTGGATTTGGGTGGAGTTTATAGTTCCTGTGGGGTTTTGGTGGCATTAGCTTGTTACACTTGTGCTATTTCAAGCCTGTCCTTTCAGTTCCTTGACTTCACTCCTAAGCAAGGGAGATGCTAATACTTCTCTTCTATCAATTACTGTGAAATTGTCCATCTCCCCTAATGAGCACATACTGATTTGGGTTCAGTAACACCTCATCCTAGCTTCATATTAGGCCATAAAATGGGTCTAAGTCTTATCTTTGCACTCCCTCTTCCTCTTCCTCCCTTCCTGCCTCCCTCTCTTCCTCTCTCCTTCTCTCTTTCTCTCTTTCTCTCTTTCTGTCCTCTCCACCACCCTCTCTTCATTTTATATGAAAGCTACTCAAACAGAGTGCTCTTTGCAAGCAAGGCTGGCTAGACTGCATCTTATGTATTTTGAACATGTAGTCAGGAGGGACCAATCCCTGGAGAAAGACATCATGTTTGGGAGAGTGGCAGGTCAATGAAAAAAAGGAAAACCGTCCACCAGCTGGATTGACACAGTGTCTGCAACAACAGGCTTAAACATAAATAAGATCATGTGCTTAGCACAAAATCAGGGAGTGTTTCATTCTGCGGACTCGACTGGACAGCACCTAACAACAACAACTCAAACAGCTTTCCTGACCTGATTCCTTAGAGTCATTTATTTCTGCTCTGCTGGAGTCTCTCTGTCTCCTTCCTGTTTTTAATCTTACTTAAATTTCCTTCACTTAGTTTCCTAATTAAGCCTCCACTCTGCTTCTCTGGCTGGTATCTAAGCTACCACTTAATTGTATCTTCCAGTGGTTGGCTTGTTCCTCCCTGCACCTGGTTTACCTTGACGTGAGGGACAGGTTTTAGTCCTGGAGAAGTTCTCGTATCATTTTTCATTCTCTTCCTACTTGGCAACACAGTTTGCTGCTATCTTTTTTCCTATCCACCTGAATTCAAAGGAGGATAGAAAAAACCTGGGGAGGTCTTTATTGTGTGTTGTTTGTTGTTAGGTGCCTTTGATTTGGGTCGGACTCACAGCGACCCTCATAGGGTTTTCAATGGCTGATTGTTTTAGGATTGCCATGTCCTTCTATTTTTGTGGTGCTGGGGATCAAACCCTGGTCCTCTACCAACTGAGCTAAACCCCAGCCTCCTCATTATGCAGGTACATTAATGCTAGGAAGAGCTCAGCAAGCAAGGTTCTTTGTGAGGTGACGGGAACGTGTGTAAAGCAGCAAGATTCTCAGGTGGATGGTACTGAACTCTTTCTATTTGAAAATTAGATTGGCTGCTTCTACTTGTGGGAATTTACTTGGGACTTAGGGAACCACCAGGTTACCTGGTCTTGACTCAGCTTCCCAGAACCTGGACACTAAAAATTTTTATTCCACCTGTATCTGTATGTAGATAAGTCTGATTTTCTACGTACTGCTATCCTAACATTTCACTAAATATGATGCACACTACTCCCCAAGGGAGGGAACATGGGCTGAAGCTAAGTTGCCTCTAGTACAGAGTCAAAAGAGGGAGCAGTTGCAGCCAATTTTCAGTGCTTAGAAAAAAGCCCAGAACCTAACATTTCAAGAGGCCTGGTAGAAAAGACTTTGCAGTGAAGAAACAAGTGTATATAGAGCACCCACTTCCCTATATCTTAAGCATATTTAATGAGTAATGTAATACCTCAACTATTTCACTGCAAAAGCTTCTCTATTTTTCACTCAGTGCAGGATAAGAGTTTTTGGAATCAGATATATAGAGTCCAATTTAGTGGATGAGACAGCAAGGTTTAGGAATCAAACCCAGAGTCTCCAAGAATTTCATAGGATATTATGGGTATTTAGAGCATTGTTAGCATTGATTGCCAGTTTGGATTATTACTTTGAAGGCCAACACAGTTTTGCATTGATGGCTACTCAAGGTTCATTTTGAATTTTCATTTCTGACAAGAGCTATGGCCTCTCTATTGATTGAGTATATTTGGCTTCTTTCCTTTTTCCCACCAATAAGGAAGTACCTTTGTATGCTTGACCCTGGACTCAGTACTGTGTCCCATGATGTGAGTGCCAGCCTATGAAAAGGGTATAGAAAATTGGGTTGTAATTTTTGTGAGGCTAATGGTAGTGTTGATAGAAAGAAAAACATTGACTTTGTGGGGTTTTTTGTTGTTGTTGCTTTTTTTTTTTTTTTTTTGAGACATATAGTCTTGCTATGTATCCTAGGCTAGCCCTGAATTCCTCCCGCCTCTGACTCTCAAGTGCTAGGATTATGTACATGTGCCACCATGTCTTTAAAAAAAATTATAGTAAGATATACATAGCACAAAATTTTCCATTGTAACTATTTTTAAGCATATGATTCATTAGCATTAAGTACATTCACATTGTTGTGCAACCATTACCACATTGCATTTCCAGGACTTTTTTAATCTTCTCAAACTGAACCCACTATACACTAATTCCCCATCCCCCTTTTTCCCAGTCCTTGGAAACCACCATTCCACTTCCTGTCTCTGAGTTTAACTAAGTATTTCCCCCCTTTGCTCCCCCACCCCTTTCCCCCTTTCTCCCCTTCCTTTTCTGTTTTTTTTAAAGACTGTCTCATTATGTAGGCCAGGCTGACCTGGAATTTGCTGTGTAGACCAGGCTCCAGGCTGACCTCAAATTCACATTATTCCTCCTGCCTAACCCTCCAGAGTGCTGGGATTACAGGTGTGTGTCACCACACCCAGCTTTACTCTAAGTACTTCTTTTAAGTGAAACTTTAATATTTGTCATTTTATGCCTGACTTATTTTACTTAGCATAATGTCTTCAAGATTCATCCATGTTGTAGTATATGTCAGCATTTCCTTCATTTTTAAGGCTGTATAATAGTCTGTTGTATGTAAATACCTCATTTGGTTTATCTATTCATCTGTTGATGGACACTTAGATTGCTTCCACATTTGACTAATGCTGCTATAAATATCAACATATAAATATCTATTTGAGTTCTACTTTCAAATTCTTGCATTTTGAGAGTGTTTAGGTTAAAGTGTTCCTGGCCAGTAGAGTGAAATCCTGAGATAGTTAGAGGAGAGGTAGACTTGGAGCTTAAAGGATTTTTCCCCTGGCAACTTTGATATGTGAGGAGCTGATTAGTGGAATTCTGACCAAAGTTATGGGTTCTTTTTGGCAGTAAAATAGGCATTGACTTTAGATAGCTAGCTCCCCGACCTCTAACAGATATTTTTAAATTAAAGTTTAGGTGGAACCAGTAGTTTCACAGACCTCAGCAGGAGTTCATGGACTTTGTCCCCAGTATATTGCCCTTAATGTGATTTAGTTCCAGCCAACTGTGTGGTTTTGGGTAATTTATTTAACCTTTCAGAAATTCAGTTTGTTCATCTGTAAAATGGGAACAATAGCACCAACTTCATCAGATAGTTATGAGGATTCAGTGAGAATAGTGTACTTTAAGTGCTTTACATGTCTAGCACTTATCAGGCACCTAAGAAATGTTACCTTTCTTGCCACTTAGGATCATGATGTTTCTCGCTTTGAAGAGATGAATATAGTTTTGGGGGAAATTATTTCTATAGTTAAGTGTCTCTTTTTAAGATATTAGGTAGAGGGCAAGAGAAAGGAAAAAGGTTTGAGATATTCTTTGTGAGCTTCTGGCGCAGTTATTAGCCCTAGTTGTTGTCACACCTTAGGAGCAAATGATGCTTTCTTCTATGATATTTTTCCTTGGCATTGTTTTGGTCCTGTGGAGTCTGCAGCCTATAAGCATTGTCTCTTAAGGTTTGGAAGGTCTCATCCACCAAGCCTGTCCTTATCCAAAAGGATATTCTCCACAACACGCTGTATCATTCTATTTCAAGAAATAAGCAGACATCAGTCACCCAATGGATCAAACTGTTTACCCACTATTGAAATCTTGTAGCATAAAGTCCTCCTTTGGAAAACTTTCAGACCAGGAGTCAGGCCTTCGGTGAAGAAGAGGCCTGTGTTCTCTCCTTGTTCCCTGCTTCCTTTTGATTTTATTTTTACTTTTATTTATTTTTGCAGTACTATAGGATTGAATGTTGGGCCTTGTGCATGCTAAACAAGTGCTCTATCACTAAGCTGCACCTCCAGCTCCTCTTTTTTTTTTTTTAATTTTTCATTTTGAGACAGGGTCTCATTAAATTGTATAGGCTGCTTCTGACCTTGAACCCACAATTCTACTGCCTTAGCTTCCCAGGCTATTGGGATTACAGGCATGGTGCCCAATCCCACTTTGTTTTTAAAACTATTATTTAACAATGAGAAACATGATAAACCAAAGGGCTAAGTTAAAATGGAAAAAAAAATGCATCCTGCCACTCATATCTTCACAGTGGCTACAACATGTACTATACTTGATAGCAGACTCTTACATGCATATGTCCAATTAAAAATACTATTTATATAATCAACCACTTATCTTTTATACTTATCTTAACTCTTCCCTCTATGTACTGCTACTTCTGTGATTATCTTTGGAACAGTTCGGCTGGTCATGTGCCCAGATGGCATCAAGTGGATCAAGGGCAGTTTTCTAAAAATGTGTGCAGGTAGAGAGGGTGAGCCAGGAGCCAGCCAACATGAGCTCTGTGCTGCTTGTGTTTTGGCACTGAGAGCCCGAGTGCTAGTTTTCCAGTGTCCTTGAAATTGTCCCTGACATGAGGGCATTCTCTTCTTTGGCCTGCTCTCTAAGCCCTGTGCAAAGGACTACACTGTACTGCTTATGAGTAAACTTGGTTAGTAGTAGTTCATATTTGGTTTTTTGTTTGTTTGGTTTGGTTCTGATTTTGCATGAAGAAAGGAGATCTTGACTCTCTGTAAAGTCCATATCCAATCTCATTCCATGGGCATTACTTAATTTTGAAGGAGGTGACCCTGAGTGAGGAAATTAGGAACAGGTTTAGTTGATAATTATATGTGTGTGGGGGGAATGTATACCAGAGAAGAAGCAGAGACAAAGAGGAAAGAGGTATGTGAGAGGGGAGATACGGAGAAGAGAGATGAGGGCAGATAGAAAAATAAGGGGCTAGAGGAGAGAGCCTGCTGAGGTGGCTCTTGTCATGCTAGGCTACCGGGAGTCTGTTAGCATTGAGAGTAGTTGTTGTTAGGTGCTGTCGAGTTGGTCCATAGCAACCCTTGTAGGGTGTTCAAATACTGATGGTTCAGGATTGCTTCTGAAATAGATTGCCACTTGCTTCTCCTGTCTTTGCGGTGCTAGGGATTAAACGTGGGTCCTCAGTGTGGTGCAGCATTCTACCAATTGAACTAAACCCCAGTTCTCAATAAATGTGTAGTCCAGCCCCACTGTGTTTTTAAAACCATTATTTAACAATGAGAAACATGTTAAACCTAAGGGTTAAATTTTTTTTAAAAAATGCATCCTGCCCCTCCTATCTTCACAGTGGCTACAACATGTACTATACTTGAAAGCAAACTCTTACATGCATATATCTAATTATAAATACTAAGTTTTTATAATCAGCCACTCATCTTTTATACTTAACTCTTCCCTCTATGTACTGCTACTTCTGTGATTATCTTTGGAACAGTTTGGCTTGTTTAGTGGTGTATGGGACACTGCACAGCTGATAAAATGAATGCAGAGTCAGAGACAGGATGAAGGATAAAAGCACAATTTAATGGGATTATTTGGGACATTCTCTCATGAAGAGGAATTATGGTCTTTGATGTCAGAGGCTTGTAGGAGCCCAGTTTAAGTTTGCTTTGTTCATTTTAGCTGCCTGTTAAAATCCCCATAGAGGCTGGGGATGTAGCTCAGTGGTGGAGTACTTGTTTAACATGTGCAAGGCCCTAGATTCTATCCTCAGCACCACAAATAAAAAATAAAATAAAATAAAATAAAATCCCTATAGGGAGTTAGTACTCTCAGGTGGCTTTTGGTAGGCATACTAGAAGTGGTGTCTGACCAGAATTACCAGCAGCAGAACACAGGTTCCTGTGGTATTGACTCTGAGAACATCACAGTGCTGGTCTATCCTCCATAGCGTTTGGCCCTACTGTTGTCTGTCACAGGTGGGACACAGGTTGCCTTCTGGCCCATGTCAGAATTGCTTTTTTTCCTCCCTGCATATTTGCCACTTTGTCATCCCGGATTCTGAATCCCAGAGATCAAGACTAGCTGTAATCCAACACAGAAACAATAAATCATCCCTCCTACCTCCTTCCCTCCAGGTTTCCTGCCTCTTAATTACCATGCAGACATTGCTGAGGCTGCATCTTCGTGCTATGTATGCTAGGGACAAAAACTCTTGTTGATTGGATATGTGCAAAAGCTACTTTGTCTGTCTTTAGCCCTTTTGCCCTCATGCCACATGTGCTACCCACCTCTTTCTCTTGTCTCTTCTGAGTTTATAGTCTGTTGTTAGGGGTTTATGCATTCACAAGGCTTGTGTGAGTGCTGAGATGAGAGGACGGGAATGGGCAGCCCCTAAATATTTCAGCAAGGTGATCTTAGTTAAGGAGGGAAGTTTGGTTAGGGCTTTGTCATTTTTATGTGGCTCTTAGCTGGCCTCCCTTGTTCCGTGGGCTTTAGTAGGAGCTAAGCAGGATATGTGTGATCTATAATGGGCTCCCATGGAGTTGTTTTTTTTTTTACCCCAGTCCAGTCAAGTAGTAGCTCAGTTGTTAACAGGCACATCAAAAGGGCCGGCTGCCTATCATTTCCTTTCCATTAAGAAACTCCAGAGAACTTACATCGAGGCAGAGGTAAAGAGTTCATAAATGAGAATACCTCCTCCTTCAATCTCTAGCAAGGTTATTTGCTATTTGAGGGGAAGATTCAGACTGTAGAAACAGAATGTAGGTGCAGCCAGGCTCTTGCACTTTGCTTGCTTGCTATTCCCTTACTGTACGTGCTCTGTTAGAGGACTGGGAATGAGGAGCATTGTGTGGCAGGCAGCAGGTTCTGCAGAGTCTCACTCCTACTCCTACTGCTGTTCCAAATCAAAGCACACATCCCTTTCCTAAAAGTAGTAAACTTTACACAAAGCTCAGGCAGCATGGGAGAGTGGACTTCTTTGCTAGCAAAGGAGCAGATATGGTTTTAGAAAAAGAGAGGTCAAAGCTGGGCATGGTGGTGCACACTTGTATTCCCAGCCTTTTGGAGGTTAAGGCAGGATGATTACCACCAGTTCAAGGCCAGCCTGGGCTACATAGTGAGACCTTAACTTGGGCGGGGGGTGGGGGGTAAAGGGGAGGTGAAGGCTTTTGGCAGGGTCTGTGCAAAAGAAGAGGCTTGAGGGGGCAAAGACAGAAGGACCAGAGGTTGCTTGCAGCTGCTGACCCCCTTCTGAATAGTTTACCCTAATAGTTAAGGATTTCAGGGGTGGAGGAGGCAGATACTGAGGACCAAATCCAGGGACTCATGCATACTAGATGAGTTCTCTACTACTGAGCTATGTTACCAGCCCTTTTTTGAATTTTATTTTGATAAAGAGTTTCACTAAGTTATCTAGGCTGGCCTCGAACTTGCAATCCTTCTGCCTCATCCTCCTGAGTAGCTAGAGGATGGGATTACAGTTATGTGCCACCATGTCTAGTGGGTTTTGGGTTTTTTTTTCCTGTTTACAAGCTCTCTTCTCACCTAGAGTGATAGCCCAGTTGTAGGTTCTACCATGTAGCTGATACATCTGGGAACCAGTTAGAATGGATAGATATCCTTCTTAGCAATGATGTTTGAAACAGTTATATGGCTAAAACTTGACGATAGTCGATGCTAGCAGCTTGAGGTGGAAAGGGCCCTCATTTTTACCTATAAATTGAGCAAATTTGATGGGGAAATCACCATGTGGGAGTAAATTTGGAACACTAAGATGTCAGTTTTATAGTCACATTTTTTAGCTTAATTGCTATTTAAGAAGTGGCAAAAAGAAGTAGATTTTTAAAAGCCTTATATGAGCAGATAAGCAGATATGTGCCTGAGAAGGTTAATGCTTTTCTAAAATATTACAGTTTATCTGATTTTTAAAGGAAGGGTCCTGGAGATTGAAGCCAGGGTCTTGTACATGCTAGGCAAGTGGTCTATCACTGAGTTTATAAAGCCCTTAGTCACTAATCTGCATTATAAAAGACCTTGGATAAAAGACCCCCAAAACACAGGCAACAAAAGCAAAAATAGACGAATGAGATTATATCAAACAAGAAGCTTTGCTTAGCAAAGGAAATAATCAATAGAGTGAAGAAACAACCTATAGAAAGGAAGAAAATATTTTCAAACTTCATCTGACTAAAGATTAATGTCCAAAACCGGGCATGGTAGTGCATGCCTGTAATCCCAGCACTTGAGAGGCAGAAGCAGGAAGATCACGAGTTCAAGGCCAGCCTGGGTTACATTGTGAGACCTTGTCTCAAAAAACCAATCAACCAACCAAACAAAAAAAGATTAATGTACAGAACTTATAGGAGCCCAAGAAACTTAGCAATAAGAACAACAGCAATAACAACAACAAAAAAACCAATTTAAAAAGACAGAGGGCTGGGAGTGTAATTCAGTGATAGAGCACATGCTTAGCATGTATGAGGCCCTGGGTTCAATCCCCAACACCAAAACCAACCAGTCAATCAAACAACCAAACAAAACCCCACCTATGTTAGTTAGCTTATGTGTCACTGTGACAAAATACTTGACAGACCAACTTAAGGAGTAAGGACAGGTTTATTTTAGTTCATGATTCAGAAGATTTTAGTCCATGGAAGTGGGGAGGCATGTCAGAACAGCTGGCAGCAGGGCCTGTGGCAGAAGATTTCATTACATCATGTTATTTGGAAGCAGAGGAAGCTTTCTAGAACTAGGGGCTCAGGTAAAACCTCCAAAAGCCTGCCCTCAGGGACCTACTTCTGCTAGTTAGGTCCCATCTCCCCAAATTCCCCAGCCTTCCAGTTTACTACCTAGGGATTCAAACATATGACCTTTAGGGGACATTTTACATTCAAACCACACCACCACCTAACAAAAAAACAAAGAGCGAATGATCCAGACAAACATTTCTGAAAAGACAAATGACCAACAAATATATGAAAAACACTCAGTATTATTATCCATTAAGGAAATGAAAATCAAAACCACAATAAGACATTATCTCACCCCAATTAGAATAGCTTTTCTCAAAGAGACACAAGAATAAATACTGATGAGGAAATGGAGAAAAGACAATTCTTTTCTTTCTTTCCTTTTTCTTTTTTGGACAGTGCTGGGGGTCAAACATAGGGCCTTCCATATACAAGAGCTCTGCCACTGAGCTACTTTCCCAGCTTAAAAGATGATTCTTATACACAGTTGGGATGTATGTAAATTAGTACAGTCATTGTGGAGAACAACATGGTTCTTCAAAGAATTAAAATTAGATCTACCATATGATCTAGCTATCCTACTTCTGGATATATGTCCAAAGGAAATGAAGTCAGCATATCAAAGAGATACTTGTACTTCCATGTTTATTACAGCACTAGTAGGGAATCAGCCTAGGTGTCCATCAATGAGTGAATGGATATTATTATTATTATTATTATTATTATTATTATTATTATTTTGCGGTACTGGGGGTTGAATCCAGAGCTTTGTGCTTGCATGCTTTGTAAGTGCTGTACCAATGAGCTGCACCCTCAGCCCATTATTTTTACTTTTCGTGACAGGGTCTCACTAAATTACGCAGAGTGCATCCGGTCTCCAACTTGCGATCCTCCTGCCTCCGCCTCCTAAATTGCTGGGATTATAGGCATGTGCCACTGCGTGCAGTGTGAATGGATTTTTAAATGTGGAATAGACAAGTATAGCAGTGGATGTATGTAATCCCAGAACTTAGGAGGGAGAGGCAGGAGGATCATGAGTTTTGAGACAAGCCTGGGCTTCATATACTTCATTGAGACCTTGTCTCAAAAAAAGAAAAAGAAAATGTGGTGTATATACACAATGGAATATTATTCATCCATAAAAAGAATGAAATCTTGTCATTTGCAATAAAAGGGAAAATAAAATGGAACTAGAGCACAGCATGTTAAGTGAAATACAGAAGATAAATACCATATTCTATCTCAGATACAGAAGCTAAAAAAAGTCGATCTGAATGTAGAATAGTGATTAGTAGAAATTGGGAAGGGGGCAGAATGAAGGGAGATTGGGTAGTGGATACCAAAAGACAGGTAAAGGGAATAATTTCTAATGTTCCATAGCACAGTAAATTGGCTATGATTTACAATAACCTGTGTATGTATATGATGAAGAACTAAAAGAGAAGAGCTCAAAGGCTCTAAACATAAAGAAATGTAAGGGAAAGGAAATGCTAATTATTCTGATTTAACCAGTACATACAATCTACATATGTTGAAACAGCACACTGTACTCCATAAATAAGTGCAATTATTACATGTTAATAAAAAATAGAAGACTTTGATAGCTGAGACTTACTGTAGTCCTATGAATTTCTGTAGAGCTACTCTGCTTTTATACATTTATCAATTATGATTTGGATAGTTTGTTGATGCCTTTTTTTTTTCCTTTAAAGCTTTGATAAATTTGCTGAAGTTCCTTATGTCAAATGAAACTGTACTTTTGGCCAAGCACAACATTTTTATATTAGCCCTTATGGTGAGTAACAAAACAAATATTTCTCTTTTTGAAGCCATACTAATAGACTGATTTGAAATAAGAAGTAGTGGTTTGGAGACTAAGCCGTAGAGGATCCAGGCTATATTTTCTTTATGGATCAGAACCTCTAGACTGTTGCACTCCACTCTCACTTATGCATTTGGCAAAACTGGGACTCTTCCTCCTTCATGAGAGTATATTTATCTTGCCTAGCGGCTGTGGGTTTAGGTCACATGTCTGTGTATGAGTAGTGAACCTGGTCCCAGCTGAGAGATTTTACTAATGAAGCCTCTTGAGCTGTCTCAGCCAGGTGAATGGTTTCATCATGGCTCTACTTGGTTTGTGAGTGACATTTCAGATGCCTTTTTTCCTGGGCTGGTTATTTGGGGTAGAAGGATACCATTGTATCTTTTGATTATCTTTTTAGGATAGTATCCAATTTGTTCATAAATGTTCAACATTTAGGAGAGGAAAAAGTCCTGCTTTGTAGCATTTGTTGATTTTCAGTGTAGAACTATACATAGTATGGCCAGTTTCAAGCTATTAACTGACATCAGCGTCACACAGATTTAGGAAGAAGAGTGCAGTAGCATACCATTATATTGTATTCCTACCACACAGATATAAGATACAGAGCTGTAAATTAATCTCAAGAGCATGTTGTTGTTGTTGTTGTTAGGTGCTGTCGAGTCGGTATCCAACTCATAGTGACCCTCATAGGGTTTTCAATGGCCGACAGTTTCGGGATTGCCAGCCTTCTCCCATTTTTGCGGTGCTGGGAATTGAACTCGGGACCTCAGAGACTGCAGCGCAGCGCTATACCAACTGAGCTAAATCCCAGCCTCTCAAGAGCATAGATTATAGTAAAGTTAGAAAACAGTTAGAAAGTGATAAGTTTTGAGTATTATCTTTATTTGAATATAATTTATTTATTTGTAAGTTTATATGAGTGAATTTTTAATAATGTCTGTGTTTTATAACCAGCTTATAAAATCCTTGAAACTTGATAATCATCTCTTGAAAGCCAGTAAGAGATGGCTATAGCATACCTTTTTTATCATCATAGTCTGATGCCTGTATATGGGCTATTATTTCTCTTTTAGATTGTGAACCTATTTAATATGTTTATCACATATGGTGACACATTCCTGCCAACCCCCAGCAGCTATGATGAACTTTACTATGAGATTATCCGCATGCACCAGAGCTTTGACAACCTCTACTCCATGGGTAAGCTGTCTTTTCTTTTTATTCTTCTTTCTCCAACTCCTGTCTGGTTTTTGGCAAGTAAGAAGATTCTCCTTAGTTGGCTGGTGCCCTTGCTTGGCATAGAAATAAAGTAGCCTCCTCTTCCCAGACAAGATGAAAGTATTTGTGGTCCCTTTTACCTTTCGGAACTCAGATCTCATCTCAGGAAAGCTGGTTAGCAAGTCCTTTGTTGATGCTTATGACAAAGAGAGAGAATAGAGAAGCTTGTGGATTCAGTGAATGCCAGGGAGATGGCAGTGAAAGAGTAGGAGGGAATTATAGTGGCAAATAGAAGAGCTTGCATCCCAAAAGAACATTGTGTAATTTGAGAAGGTACAGGATTTTAAAGAGTCTTAGTGTACCTATGTATTTTTAGTATAACTTATAAGAAGTAGGCATTAGCTTGGGAGGTAGAGGAAAGAGGATTGTGAGTTTGAGGCCAGAGGCAGCCTGCGTAACTTACCAAGACTGTGACTCAAAAAAAGTGGTAGAGCACTTATGAAGTATATGTGAGGCCCTGGGTTTGACTTCCAAGTACCGCTAAATAAATAAATGAATATCAGTAGATAAAAAATCGTTTTGGCATGGTGATGCACACCTGTAATCCCAGTGGCTTGGGAGGCAGAGGCAGCAGGATCCCAAGTTTGAGACCAGAGGCAGTCTGTGTAACTTAGCGAGACTCTATCTCAAAAAAGTAAAAAGTTAAAAAAAAAAAAAAAAAGGCTGAGGGTGCAGCTCAGTGGTCCAGCACTTGCAAAACATGCAAGCATGAGGCCTTGGGTTCAAAATCCAGTACCACAAAAAAAAAAAAAAAAAAAAATCATTTTGGGAAACCTCTTGATAATTGTTCTTAGGTGCCGTCAAGTCAATGTCCAATTCATAGTGACCCTATGTACAACAAATGAAGCCCTATTGTTGTACTTCTCTGCTATTCATGGGGTTTTCAATGGCTGATTGTTTTTTGGGAATGGGTTGCTGGTTCCTTCTCCATCTTGATAATTAGCTGACTGAAAACTTACTCTGTAGCCATAGTGAGTATAACTTATTTCTGAAAGTCCCTGCAAGTTTGGGAAAAGGTTATAATGAGTCCTACTTGAAAATTGAAAGGTAAGGAAAGATCTTTATAGATTTCACAGAAACATAAAACCATTCATCAAAAGTATCTTTTTTTTTTTGCAGTACTTGGGGGTTAAACCTAGGGCCTTGCACATGTTAGGCAAGTGTTCTAACCACTGAGCTGTACTCACAACTCTTTTTTTGTTTTTTAATTTGAGACAGGGTTTCTCTAAGTTGCTCAGGCTACCTCTGACCTCAGACTTACTAAGTTGCTCAGGCTGCCTCCTGCCTCAGCCTCTTGAATTGCAAAACTATCTTATTTTTAAAATCCCAAATTGTTAGCTTTATTGAGGGGGGTAACTAATACATAATGAACGGTGCATATTTAGAATAACAAATTTGGTAAGTTTTGACATATGTTATATGTATGTGAAACTATCACAGTGATCAAGGTAATGAACATATTAATCACCTCCCAAAAGGTTTTGTATACTCTTTACACTCCTCCTTGCAGCTCCCCTCCCCCACCTGCTGTGTCTTATCCCTTGGGCAAGCACTGATTTACTTTCTGTAACTATAGATTAGTTTGCTTCATTCCTTGTGATCAGACTATTTGTAAAATTCTTGGCCTCTGCTTGGGACTACAATATCATGAGAAAAATAGAGAGGATTTGGAACAAGTACCAGAATAAAGAATAGAAGTAAACAGTGGAAAATAAGGATTACATGAGAAGAAAATAGTGTTTTTTCTAATTATTTTTAGAGCAGTGGAAGAAAACTTTTAAAAGAACCATATATAGCTTTGTTATGCTATCTAAGAGAGTAGGGCCTTGTATTAGGATGTTTTCCACCACAGTTATCAGAAAACTCTGATTTAAATTATGTTAAACAATGGGAGAATCATTACACTCTGTAAGAACTCTGAGGAACAACGATTCCAGAATGGCACGATCAGAAAGAAGCTCAACAAGGTTGGCAAGGACCCAGATTTTTCGTTCTCTGCTCTGTCTCTCAGAAATAATAGCTTAACTTCACATCATTTCTTGTCACAACAGCAAGTTCCAGTTGTCACATCAAGACCCACTGAGGTAGAAAGTCCTCTGGGTAGCTGGGCATTGTGGTTACACACCTGTAATTCCAGCGCTTAGGAGTCAAAGCCAGGAGGATTGTGAGTTTCAGGCCAGTTGGGGCTACACAGTGAAATCCTGCCTCAAATAAACAAAATGAAACAACCATCACAACAACAAAAGTCTTCCATGAGACCCTTTCAGCAGATTTCCCACTGGCCAAATGTCCTTGTTCCTTGAGAATAGAATTTTCTGAGGTTGAAGAACTATGCCAGAAGCTTTAGCATTGGAAATTGACATTTCCTATGTCAATAAATGAATAAAGATGTTTTTCAATGAGGAAAGGAAAGAGAATTGGAGTGGGGGAGATATTTTATGAAAGTCTGACATACCTATCCAACTGGGACAGGTATCCAGTCAAATGGGATAACACCTTGCAGCTTCAGCAAAAAGAAGGACTATCTGAATGCCCAAATCTGCCAAGGGAATAAAAAAGATAACTAGGAAAGCACAAATAGGAAAGTAAAATTTTCACTAACAGAAACACCACAAATGGTAGGAAATAGCAGGTTTCAGTGTTTTCCATTTTATATAAAGTATGATAAAATTTCTGGTGGGTAAAACCATTTTCTTGTTAACTTTTTTGAGACATAATTTACATATACAATAAAATTCACACTTTTTAAATACAGTTCTGAGTTTTGACAATTGTGTATAGTAGTGTAATTATCACAAAATTAAGATGTAAAAGTTTCATCTTTCTAAAAATTTCCCTTGTGCTCTTATGAAATCAACTTCTCTGCTTACTCTCATTCCTTAGCAACCACTAATCTGTTTCTGTTGTTTGATTTTTCTCCTGCTTATGGATCATACACATTACAGTTTTTGTAGTGTGGATACTAGCTTTTGTTATTTTACATTATATAATATTGAACATTGTTCTGGAATGTGATTATATTATGTGGAATCAATTTGATCCTTTCAAGATTTGTTTTTAAGAGTTGAGGGTAGATCAAGAGCACCTTCATTTCCTCCTCCTCTTCATTTATTCATTCATTCATTCATTCATTCATTCATTTGTTTATGTAGCCCAGGCTGCCCTTGAACTTACTGTGTAGCTCAGGCTGGTCTAGGACTCACGATTTGCCTGCCTTATCCTCCTGGGTTGTGGGATCATAGGTGTGTGCCACCATGCCTGGCTAAGAGCAACTTTTAATGTAGGCTAATTTGATCCCTCGTACTGCAAAAAATGGGAGAAAGACATGACAATCCACTCCTGAACCAATCCTGAAACAATAAGCCATTGAAAACCCTATTATGGTCATTATGAGTCCGACTGACTCGAAGATAACTAACAACGACAACTTGGCGCCATTACTAATGTGGTACCCACTGACAGAAAGCTGCCTAATACCCCATGTATTAGTATATCCTTCTACTCTTTGATGGAAACACAAATTATTTTCTTTGTGGAGCCCACCATGACTGCTTAATTCCTCCTTTCCACTGGTTCTTTGCCCTCAGCCTTGGGTAGTTTCCTTTTTCCTATGTGCAGATCAGTGCTCAGCAAGATATTAGGGGACCTATCCACAGGTTGCTCGAGCTCTGTCAAAATCCCACCTTGCAGGATCACAAGTTCAAGGCCAGAGGCAACCTATGTAACTTAGCAAGATCCTGTCTCAAACAATTAGAAAAAAGGTTGGGAGTGCAGCTCAGTGGTAGAGCACTTGTGAACTACATACAAGGCCATGTGTTCAGCCCCTGAGTATTGGGGAAAAAAAAATTCCCTCCTTGCTAGCTCCCAGCCTTATACTTTCTGTGCCTTGGCCTCTCCAAAGGCTGATGTCTATATCTTCAATTTAGCATGACTTCAGACTTCAGACTTTTCTTTAGGTTCTTTTCTGCCCTGAAGCCTGGAATCTTCATGCAGGAAGCTGTAGTAATCATAGGACACACCTTTTTTGTTTTCCATCTTTGAGGGATCACAGCTCTATACTTACTACCTGTTGTCCACTGTCTGATAACCATTGTTTCATATGTTTTGCCCCACTTTCTATTGCTTAAGAAAGGAGGGTAAATTGTTACCTTATCGTGGCTAGAAGAGGAAGGCTCATTGAAATTTCTTTATTTTTTATAAAGGCACTTAATGTTCCTATGACATTATTTTACTGCAGTGAAATCTACTCAATAAGAGGACCTGAACAGAAGCTGCTCTGAACTATAAATATCATCATGTTTTGAACTGTTTTTTTTTTTCATTTTAAAAAAGAAATATAATTATCAATATTAATGAAAAAGCATGGGAAAAATTTAAATCTTCTAAACCCTCAATTCTAATACTACACTGTTCTTATTATTATATTGTGGCCCACATGCATACATACTTGTTATCATGTTGTCCTTCTATTTTTTTTAAAACTTATGTTCTCCTTTTTTTTGTAATTTTCTTAAGTCTGTCTTTTAATGGCTTCATAGTATATTTTTGGCACCATAATGTACTACAAAAGGATTGATTTAGTGTGAAGCATTTGGGGCATTTTGAAATGATTTTATGTTTAGATTTGGTAACTTAGAAAAGAATATAAAAAAAAGCCAATAGCATTTCCAAAGGAAAGGCATTGATGAGATCATCTGGGTGCCTTTCACTAATGACCAGAGCTGACAGGATGTTTTGGAGAGAGTAGATGTCAGAAAATGTAAAGAACGGAAAATTCAGTTTAATTCCATAAATGTTTAGGTCCCTTCCATCAGAGAACTTTGAAGGATCTAGTAAAAAATCAGTGCGCTTAAATAAATTTTGCAGTTGAGTTGAAAAAGACATTTGACTTGCTGAAATACTTTTGTTCATTACATGAATAAATTTGCATGAACAGCAAGTGAATCACAAGTTCAGACTGTAGAGCTCTAAATTGAATATATCCCAAGATCCCTTGCACTAAAACTTGTAAATCAGAAAAGCAGCACTGTTTTTCTCTCTTTTTTTCTGTTTTGGAGACAGTGTCTTGCTAAATTACACAGATTGCCTCTGGTCTCGAACTTGTGATCCTCCTGCCTCTGCCTGCCACCATGCCAGGCTATAAAAGCAGCACTTTTATAATATGTTTTACTGAGGCTTCTATCTTGTCCTGTCTTTCATAAAATTACATGTACTTATAAAACTATGGCATTGTTAGAACAAATGTGGAACAGCAAGATGAGTTTTATTTCCTCTTAATAGCCATAGGCCTTCCATCTGATAGAGCTACTGGTGTTACTCTTCTTGCTTGGTGATCCTGGGTCAGGAGGAGATGGTAATGGTATTCAGATAGGAAGTTCCTATGCAAACTGGTCACACATTTTTTAATGGGAGGCCATATTTCTCCCTTTGGGAAAGCCTTAGGTACATTCATTCATTGAGGAAGAAGTCTATTAAAATTAACAATAGCTAAATTTTACATAGCATTTACTCTGTAGTAGGCACTTATCTAAGAGCTTCATTCTTTAGTAGGTGGCAAAGGCTGGATTTAAATCCTAACACTTCTCTGCATAAAGGAAGGCACTAGAATCATTGCCTTCAGATTGAAATTTCCTCTCCATCATTTACAACTTATAAATGGCTGCAGTCAATTACCTGTCTTCCCTGAATCTCAGTTTCCTCACCAGTATGCTATGTTGCGTATAACTTTGTGCAGTGCTTGTCCCTTAGTAAACTCTCTACTTTAAACAAATTTTTTTCAATACTGGGAGGTTGAGCCCAGGGCCTTATGCATGCCAAGCAAGTGCTGTGTCACTGAGTTGCATGCCTAGCCTTGTCACACAAGGTATTTCTGACCTTGAACCTACAATCCTCCTGCCTCAGCCTCCTTACTAGCTGGGATTACAGGTGTGCATCATGGTGCCTGCCTAACTCTCCAAATATTTACTTGTTGTTAACTAGCCATTCATTAAACATATACTTGAGAGGAAGAAGATGGTGGATGAATCCCAAGCAGCTATTGTTGGAAGCTTGGGACAATAAGTTGGAATACCTAGACAGTAGCTATCCTCTGAGTTAATTCTCTGTTCTCAGAGTAATGCTGGGGATTCAGCTCAGTAACTTGAGTACATTGGGTGAGCCTTTAGCTATTGAGCTGTACTTCCAGCCCATAGAGAGAATGTTGTTCCTCAACCTAGCTATACTGCTGTTACTTCCAGCTAAAAGAATACAGGAGATTAATACATCCAACCAACACTTGGCCACAGAAGTGCAAGCATCAAACCAGAAACAGAAGAAATATGAAAAGCAAAATGACATATCCCTACCAAAAATTAATAATTGCACACTAACAGATTCCAGTGAGGTAGAAGGGGATGAAATCCCAAAGAATTTAAAAGAATTGTAAGACTGTACAACAGAATCAAAGAGGATCAATTCAATTCAAAGAGAGTACAAATAAACAGCTGAACAAAATAAAGAAGATAATACAAGATATGAAAGAGTTCAGTAAGGAGATAGAAATAATGGGTAAAAAACAAATTGAAATTTTGGAAATGAAAAGCTCAGTGTAATGCCTCATTAATAGACTGGACCAAGTGGAAAAGGGAATATCAAGGCTTGAAGGCAAAGTAGAACATTCAGATAACAATATTTTGGAAATTCAGACAACAAACATACAATTCAGACAACAAAACAATATTTTGGAACATTCAGACAACAAAATTTTGGAAATGAAAAGCTCAGTAAGTCAAATGAAAAACTCAGTGTAATGCCTCGTCAGTAGACTGGACCAAGTGGAAAAGGGAATATCAAGGCTTGAAGGCAAATTAGAACATTCAGACAACAATAAAGAAAAAAAATTAAAAAGTACAAACAAAATGTACAAGACTTTTGGAATACCATTAAAAGACTAAATTTACAAATCATGGGCATAGAAGAAGTGGTAGTACAGGCTAAAGGCATAGAAAATATATACAATAACACAATAGCAGAAAACTTCCCAAATCTTGGGAAAGAGATGGTTATCTAGGTTTAGGAGGCAATTAGAACCCCAAATACACTAGAAAGGAAACTCCCCTCATCATATTTTATTTAAAACCTCAAGTATCAGATAAAGAATACAGAAAGCGTATTGAAACCTGCAAGAGGAAAGCACTAAGTCACATATAAAGGGAAACCCATCAGAATAATAGGAGATTTCTCAAGTGAAACTCTGAACGCCTGGAAGGCATGGAATGATGTGTTTCAAGAGCTGAAAGAAAATAACTGCCAACCTAGATAACAGTATCCAGCAAAGCTATCCTGTATAATTGAAAGAGAAATAAAAATCTTCCATGAAAAACACAAACTGAAAGAATTTATGATTACTAAGTTAGCACTATAGAAGATAGTTAAAAGAATCCCACACAATGATGAAAAAGATAAACACAACCGTGAAGATACAGGAAAGAGTAAATCTCAATAAAGAATAGATAAACAAATGAGGATTAAGAAAGTATCAAGAATTACAAAACACACAAAATGACAGGAATTAATTCATAGCTTTCAGTAATAACCTCAATGTTAATGGTCTCCTGTCTCTAATTAAAAGACACAAGCTAGCAGATTGGGTTAAAAAACAGGACCCAACTAATTGTTGTCTCTAAGAAACGCACCTCACTGACAAAGACAAACACAACCTTAAGGTGAAAGAATGGAAAAGGATTTTCCAAGCAAACAGAACTTGAAAGCAAACAGGAGTAACTATACTCTTATCTGGCAAAATACATTTCAAACCAAAATTAGTTGGAAGAGACAAAGAAGAGCACTTCATATTTATAAAGGAAAAAATCCACCAAGAAGATATAACAATTCTAAACATACACTGTCAGTGCACCCATTCTCATAAAACAAATGCTATAAGACGTAAAGGAACAGATCAGTCTTAACACAATAATAGTGGATGACTTCAATACCTTGCTCTCATCAATAGACAGGTCAGTAGTCAACAAAGTCAACAAAAAGTCAACAAAGAAAGATCAGAGTTAAGTGACACTATAGATCAAATGGATTTAACAGACATCTACAGAATATTCTACCCCAATGCCACAGAATATACATTCTTCTCAGCAGCCCATAGAACCTTCTACAAAATAAATCATATTTTAAGGGCATAAAGCAAGTATTAACAATGCAAAGAAATTGAAATAACTTCTCTCTGACCACAGTGGAATAAAAATAGAAGACAACAGTAAGAGAAACTACTGAAAATATACAAACACATGAAGATTGAATATTGAATCAGTATTGAATGATCAGAGGGTCATCAAGTAAATCAAGGGGAAATTAAAAAATTTGTATACTCAAATGAAAATACGATATACCTGTGTGATATAATGAAAGTGGTTCTAAGAAGGAAATCTATAGCTATAATGCCTACATTATAAAGTCAGAGAGATCTCAAATAAGCTAATGATGCACCACAAGGTCTTAGAAAAACAAGAACAGAGCCAGGTGTGGTGGTGCATGCCTGTAATCCCAGCGACTGGGGCAGGGGTGGGAGGGTGGAGGAAGGAGGATGCAAGTTTGAAACCAGAGGCAGTCTGCGTAATTTGGTAACACTTTGTCTCAAAAAGTAAGAAACCAAAAAAATGGGCTGAGAGTGCAGCTCAGTGGTATAGAACTTGCAAAGCATGCAAGCACCAGGCCCTGGGTTCAACCTCCAGTACTGCCAAAAAAAAAAAAAAAAAAAAAAGAAAGAAAGAAAAAGAAAAACAAGAACAGTGCTATCCCAAAGTTAGTTATTGTTGTTGTTAGATACCACCAAGTTGGATCCAACTCATAGTGACCCTAGGTTCAACAGAACAAAACACTACCCGCTACTGTGCCATGCACATGATCTTTTTATGTTTGAGCCCATTATTGCAGACACTATGTTTCTCCTCATTTTGAGTTTTACCACATTAGCAAAAGGAGGTCCCAGAGGCTCTATTCCATTGCCCTCATTAAGGTCAGCTTTACTTTAAGGAGGCAACTCTTCCCTAGTCATTTCTTGAATGCCTTTCAGCCTGGGGAGCTCATTCTCCAACACTATATTTAACAGCACTTCTCTGCTATTCCCAGGGTTTTCAGTGACTATTTATTTTGGGAGTAGGTTGCTGGGTCCTTCTCCCTAGTCTGTCTTAGTCTAGAAGCTCATCTGAAACCTGTCCACCTTGGGTGGCCCTGCTGGTATCTGAAATACCAGTGGCATAGCTTTCAATATCATAGCAACACACAAGTCCCTACAGCACAACAGGCTGACAGACATGTGGGGGCCCAAAGTTAGTAGCAGGAAAGAAATAACAAAGATCACCAGGTGCAGTGGCACACATCTGTAATACCAGCAACTTGGAAGGCAGAGGCAGGAGGATCTTGAGTTCGAGGCCAGAGACAGAATGCATTATTTAGTGAGATCCTATCTCATAATAAAAAGTAAAAAAGGGGCTAGGGGTGCAGCTCAGTGGTTCAATATTCCAGTACTGGAAAAAAAACTAGTAAGAAGAAAAAAATAACAAAAATCAGAGCTGAAATTAATGAAATGGAGAATAAAAGGACACTGCAAAAGATCAATGAGGGAGGGAACCAGTGGGATGGGGAGGGTGATGTGGAAAGGGGAAGGACCACAGGTGGGTAAAGAGGGAGAGAACATGTGCAAAATACAGGATGTAACTCTATGAAAATCCCATAATGAATCCCACTTTGCTGTATGAAATTTAAATAAAATCATGCTGTATTTCATAAGCCTTCAGCCAAAGCACCCTGGCATTTCATCTCGTCAGATCTCAGAAGTCAAGCAGGGTTGGGCTTGGTTAGTACTTGGATAGGAGTCTGCCTGGGAATACTGGGTGCTGGAAGCTTGGGAGAAAAACCTGGCAGCCCACTCCTAAAAACAATCAGCCATTGAAAACCCTGTGAATGGCATAGAAGCACCAACAATAATTCGGGGCATGGCACCATGTCAGGGAGTGTTTCATCTGTTGTAAATAGGGTCGCTATGAGTTGTACTCAAGTCCATGACCCCTAACAACAATAACAATATGCTTCATAAATGTCTACAATTATGGATACATGCTAACCAAAAAGTTTTTTTATATTTAAAGAGGTGAAAATGTTCACAACCCAGTTTTAACAATTGCATTATGTATATATGAACTGAATTATCACTCTGTATTCCATAAACATGTACAATTAAAATACTAATAATACTAAAGAGTTGGTTTCTTGAAAGGATAAATAAGATTGATAAACCTTTAGCCAAACTAACTAAAAGAAAGATAGGAGACATAAATTAATAAAATTAGAGATGAGAAAGGTGACATTACAATGGATTCCATTGAAATATGGGGGCTTATTAGGGATTATTTAAAAGTTATACTCCAATAATCAGAAAATCTAGAAGAAATACATAAATTTCTAGACACATTGTTGTTGTTAGGTGCCATCGAGTCGTGTCCGTGTCCGACTCATAGCGACCCTCATATGGTTTTCAATGGCTAGTTGTTTCAGGATTGCCTCGGGAGTGGATTGCCACATCCTTCTCCCATTTTTGCGGTGCTGGGAATCAAACTCAGGACCTCATAGACTGCAGAGCGGCGCTCTATCAACTGAGCTAAATCCCAACCCCATTTAGACACATATGACCTACCTAAATGAAACCAATAAGACACATAAAATCTAAACACACAAATTCCCTGCTGCATTCTGACAGACCTTTAATGAAGAACTAACACCAATGCTCCTTACACTATTCCATGAAATAGAAAGGGAAAGAACACTTCCACATTCATTCAATGAAGCTGATATTACCATGATACTAAAACTGGACAAAGATATAGCAACAACAGAAAAGAAAACTATAGGCCAGTTTCCTTGAAGAACATTATACAAATATCCTCCATAAAATACTTGCAAACAGAATTCAACAACACATTAAAAATATTTGAAGTGCCTACCAGGTGCTTGCTCATTCAAGGAAAATTTGATCTGTATTGTATCTTTTCTAAGCAGCACAGTTACTATAATCTGTGTCCCTGGAGATCACACATGATAGAGTTTTTGTTTCGTTTTATACTTTTATCATCTCTTCTCTTGTGAGTGATCTTGGAGTAAAGATAGAATTTGAGGCCAGGTGTTGTGGCCCATACCTGTTATCCAAATAACTTGGGAGGCTGAGGCAGGAGGATCATGAATTTGAGGCCTGAGGCAGCTTGTGCCACTCAGGGAGACCCTGTCTCAAAAATTTAAAAAGGAATCTGGGGTGCATTTCAGTGGTAGAGCACTTGGGTTGGGGTTACAGGTTAGTGGTAGTGTACTTCGTTGGCATGCATGAGTTCCTGGGTGTTCAACGCCCCGCACCCCAGGATTGAAAGGAAAAAAAAAACAAACAGAATTTGGTCAGCTAGGGAAGAATCTTCCTACTGATTCATTTTGCAAGTCACACAATTAAGCCAGAAGAGCAAAGACAGGTTACTCCTTGATTGAAACATGACCATCCTCTATCTAAAAAGATTATTTGTCCTGTTTGGCTGAGTTTGTAACTTAGAACTCAGAAAGAAAAACACAAAGTAGGAGGGGACTCCAACACAACCTCCCAGTCCTACTAAATTAGCCCTAGCCATTAGGAACATGATAAATATGGCAGTCAATTTACACTCATATCACAACCCCTTTGTAGATTTTAAATGAATATAAAAGCTAAATTTTGGAATCCTGTTAGCAAGGCAGAGAAGGAGTCAGGATGTTTTAGTGCAAGTGCAAAGAAGGTAGAGAAAACACTTAAAAGATTCTGTAAACCCTTATATTTTTTTCTGGGCTGTGGATTTTTTTTTCCTTTTATTGGTAAGTGATGATGGGGTATAGAGTAATATAGCATTGGCTTTTTCCATTATGCATCCTTTACATCACTTCTGGCAACACTTTCATCAACCCACAAAGTTTGTGGAACCTTATGGCTAATATGTTGAAGATGTTTTTAATAGAAGATTGGCATAGACTTTGTTTGTTTATTCTAATCATGCAATTCTGACATGTGTCTTCATTCTTCATATTTGTGTTTTATATCAGGAGTTTGACAGATCTGTGTTCTTTCCTTATTTGCAGTCCTTAGGCTTTCTACTAATGCAGGCCAGTGGAAGGAAGCAGCTAGCAAGGTGACTCACGCGTTGGTTAATATCAGGTAAGGAATGAAAATTTCTCTTTTTCAGAGTCCTTTGGCTCATGCTGAGGTGTACTGCATCTTTGTAAAGAGAATGCATGGAGCACTGTGACTACTTTAAGCCCTGATGTCTGTAGGAGTGGAAGAAATTGTTGTATTTGATCAAGTAAAGCTGGAGTACACGAGGCTTTCATTTTGTCATGTTGAAGTAGCTCAAAGTGCTGGCTGTTCTGAGAATTTTCTACCAAGAGATGGTTGCAAGCCCTTTTCAGGCATAGGAACTGCCAAACTATTTTCTATATGGAAGCTATCTAAAAGCTTTTCTTTGAAGGTTTCTTCTGCTCTTCTCCCTGATTTCAGTGGATGATTCAGGGGGATCTAGAACTTTGACATTTTACTATTATTATTTCTATTTGTGGTAAACAGAAGCAAATGGAGACCATGGGGACCAAGTGATTTTAGGTTCTTTGTGAAATAGCAAGGCAGTTACTGAATGTTGTGTGTGTTAGATTAAAAAAAATTTTTGTGCCAGACATGGAATTGGTCAGGTTTGTGAGGAAATTACTACTCACTCATAGGAGTCTGTACATGGACAGGAGAAAGTGCTTTCAGTATTATGAAACCTAAATCTGACTTTTTTCCATTTGTTTCTCCCTTTATGCCTATGATTTTCCATTTTCTTAACAGTTATTAAATTGTTTTTTGCAGATAATCAAAAAATTATCATTGAGTAAAAGAGGCAAACCCAGCAGATGGGAAACTTGATTTAGATCCAGATGTAAGCCTTGCCAGACATTCCTGTAATAGTAATGCACATTTACAACTTGGTATAGATTTTAATGTATGACAGAGCTGGGGTGTGATGTTTGTTTCTATATTTTTCTTTTGTTTCTTTTTTTTTTTTAAAGGTAAAATGCCCTGTCCTTAAAGTGATTTACTACAGTGTTTGGCACGTGTGGGAATAAAAGGAAAACTGTGAAATGTATGTGTTAAGAGAGCTGGGATGAGGGAACATGGGGTGAGATGGCTAACAAGATTGCAGTGAAAGTTGGACTGCCTTACCTGTCTCCAGAGACATTTTGCACCAAACACAGTTTTATAAATCTCACAAATAAATGCATATCTTCACCTAGCAAATAATCTAGACCCTGGGTGAGACCTTATGATGAATATGAACTTCTGTAAGAATAAGGAGTTATAAACTGCCTTCTCCCAAATATCCCTTTGTAACCCAAGGGCAGTGTGACAGATGTGGGGTTTCAAATGAAGCACCAAATTCTGGGCTAGAGTATGAAGTACATGTGAGTATAATTTATGTTGTGTTTATTTATTCACGTATTTACAAAGGCTTTCCAGGCAGCTCTTTCTCATCTGGGACCTGTTTCCTTGATCACATTCCTCTCTATACTTGCTTTATCTTCAACTTTCTTGCCTTTCCTTCCAGTGGTTTTTGGCAGGACCAGTGTCATTCTTCCCAAGTTTCATCAAGTAGCTGATTTAAGTTTTGACCTTTCCTTTTTCTGAATAGGTGAGAAAGACTTGGGTTGAGCTAGGCATGGTGGCACATACCTATAATCCCAGCAACTCAGGGGTCTGAGGTAGGGGGATCTCCAATTGGAGGCATGGGCTTCATAGCAAGTTCAAAAACAGCCTGGGAACTGGGTGCCATGACACATGCCTGTGATCCCAGTGACTTGAAAGGTGGAGCCAGGAGGATTGCAAATTTGAGGCCAGAGGCAACCTGTACAGTTTAGCAAGACCCTGTCTCAAAATAAAAAAGAAAATAGGGCTGAAGGTACAACTCAGTGGTAGAGCACTTGCCTGGCATATGAAAAGCTCTGGGTTTAGCACCCAAGTACTGCAAAAACAAACAGACAACTTGGACAATTTAGCATGACCATGGCTCAAAATAAAAATAATTTTTTAAAAAAGGGCTGGCGTTGTAGCTCAGTGATAAGAGTGTTTGCCTCGCGTATATAAGATTCAATCTCCAGTACTGAAAAATGAAAGAAAACAAAAATGAAGGAGGAGGAGGAAAAAGAAGAAAAAGAGGGAAGAAGAGGAGGAGGAGCAAACTGAGCTTGCTGCAGAGAATAATCACATCATTTTCTCTGTTGCTAATGAATTGGAGTATATTGTAGTAATGTAGCAAAGACCCATTCAGTTTTCTCAAGAGCTTACTGGAAAAACATTTTAATCTTATCACACGATGACCATAGAAAGATACTGATGATACTAAGCGCAGAAGTATACCTTTTCTCATTTCTTACATCTCTTCTTACTTAACTAAATCCTAGACTTCTCTTTCTTATACCATCTTCTTTAGTTTTCAGACTCTACAGGGTATATTGTTGTTCTTGTTAGGTGCTGTAGAGTTGGTATCCTACTCATAGCTACCCTTCATACAACAGGTATTGTTAGTGCTTCTCTGCTATTTATAGGGTTTTGAATGGCTGATTGTTTTTTGACAGTGGGTTGCCAGGTCCTTCTCCCTATCCTACAGCAAGCACCTGGTGTTCCCAGGCGGTCTCCCATCCAAGTACTAACCAGGCCTGATCCTGCTTAGCTTCTGAGATCTGATGGGATGGGACATCACAGTGGCACGGCTACTGTCACGAGTATATTAGTTGCCTCTTTTTTTTTCTTCTGGTACTGGAAGTTGAACCCAGGGCCTCGCGCTTGCATGCTTTGCAAGTGCTAGACCACTGAGCTGCACGCCCAACCCATTTTTTGTTAACTTTTTGAGACAGGGTCTCACTAAGCTAGGCAGACTGCCTCTGGTCTGGAACTTGCGATCCTCCTGCCTCCGCCTCCCGAGCCACTGGGATTACAGGCCTGCACCACTGCACCCAGCTATTAGTTGCTTCTTAAAATATAGTTTTTACCAGTGAGGAAGCTGAGTCTTTTTTAAAACTTTTTTGTTTTTTTCCCAGTGCTGGGAGTGTTGATCCCAGGGCCTGGCATATACTAGGCAAGCACTATACCACTGAGCTGCACCCCAGCCCTGAGTCTTAAAGATACTGTGAATTGTGGAAGTCCCTACTTTTGTTATGTGGCAAAGCTGAGAATTAGTCATAGGTTTTCTAAGCTCAAAGCTCTTTTTCTTCCATACCATAATACTTCCTTCTGTAGAGTAAAGGTTGACATGGAGATAAGCAAAAACTTTGTGTGATGTATTGAAAAAAGCATGGAAATTTGAATTTAAAAAACTAGATTTTTAATTTTTGTCTCAACCATTGCTATGTGACCTCAAGCGAGTTACATACCTTCTCCAGACCTCTTTCTACCATCTATCAAATGGGAATGATGAGCCAGTGCTGTGGCACATGCTTTAGTCCCAGCAACTTGGGAGGCAGAGACAAGAGGATCACAAGTTTGAGGCTAAAGGCAGCCTGCATAAGATAGCAAGACCCTGTCTGAAAATACAGAGTAAAAGATGGACTGATTCAACTCCCAGGTACCGGGGGAGGGGGAGGGGGAGAGGGAGAGGGAGAGGGAGAGGGAGAGGGATATTAACTATTTCATGTTGTGTTGTTAGGTGTCATTGAGTCAGGTCCAACTCATAGGAAATCCTCATAGGATTTCCAATGGCTGATTGTTTTGGGATTGTTTTGGGGAGTAGACTGTCACATCCTCCTTCCATTTTATGGTGGTGGGGATCAAACCTGTGTCCTTAGAAAGTGTGGAGCGGTGCTCTACCAACTGAACTAAAGCAGCCATTTCACTGTGTAGTGATTGTAAAAACTATATCATATAATGTGTATCAAAGCTCTTTGTAAACTATAAAATTCTAGTTATTTCACTTAGCATAGTGTCTTCAGGTTTCATCCATCTTGTAGCATATGTTAGAATTTCCTTCCTTTTTAGGCAAAATATATTCCTCCATATTTTGCTTACCCATTCATCTGTCAATGGACTCTTGAGTTGCCCTTACTTTTTGGTTATTATAAGTAATGCTGCATGAACATGGATTCTGTTCAAGATCCTGCTTTCAGGTTGGGCATGGTGGCACATGCCTGTAATCCCAGCACTCAGAAAACTGAGGCAGGAGAACTATGAGACGCTGTCTTAAAAAAAAAAAAAAAAGAAGAAGAAGAAGAAGAAGGCTCTTCTTCCACTTTTTTGGGACATATATCCCAAAAAGGAATTTCTGGATCGTATAGTAATTATGTATTTAAATTTTTGAACAATCGCCACAATATTTTTTAGATTTAGTATTTTGAACCTTCTTTTGAGCATTTCCTAAATACATCTTCATTTTTCTCTTTTGTAAAAGGTAAAATGTTACCTTAACCGTAAAATATGCTTTGGTTTTCCTTATAGTTGGACCTGAATGGCTTTGGGTAAGGGTGGTTCAGGGAGTTTTCTTTTCTCAGAGTTGGTATTGTCTTAGCTGAAGGCTAAAGAGAAAGAAAGAAAGAAAGAAAGAAAGAAAGAAAGAGAAAAAAGGAGGGAGGGAGGAAGGGAGAGAGGAAGGAAGGAAGGAAGGAAGGAAAGAGAGAAGGAAGGCTGGCCTGAGCAGTCTGCAATTCACTGAGCCACATAATGAATACTGCTTTGTGTTTTGCCTTTCTGTAAATTTGTGTTGTATATCTGTGAGACTGTTAACTTTGTGTTGTTGAGAAAAGAAGAGCCTGTGTCAGAAAATCTGACCTTTGGGTTTCCCAGGATATTTATCTATTGACCATCAGTTTGATTATCAAGGATAGAGTATGTAAAGGCTTATTAGCAGGAGAAATGTGATGATGTGCATAATTTATTTTTGATATTTATAAGGATATTTGTACTGATCCCATACCTGGAAAGGATTTCTAAGGCAGAGTGACCAAACTCTTACCGGCTGTCCTCTATGTTCTTTGATAGCCACGGGAATGGATTGAGTTGCATGTGAAACTTTCTAAATGAATCTAACAGCTGGGAATCCTCAAAGATTTGTTTGCCAGCTGATGACGGCTCCAAACTATATGTTTGAGATCTCTTGGAATGCAGTGCATTTAATGACTACCCTCATATATAGTGTCTCCCCAGCGGATGAAGGGCAGCAAAAAGACTGGACTTTTCTGTTCCTTGGCGCTTAAATTGTGACAGTGAAAATCAGAAGTACTTTCACATGCTTAGAGACTTAAATTGCTCAAGTATTAGCCCTTTTGTTTTTCACTTATCTTTCATGGCTTAGTCATGTTAGTTCTTTAATTGTCAGACATTATTTGTGTTTAGACAATTTGTTTCTCTCTTCCTGTTTGATCCTTCAGTGAGATTCTTAAAATGCATCTGCTTAGAAACTGCTGTTTTCTATTAGAACACTTGATGTCACCAACAGACAGGGCCCTGTGTTTTTTCCCTCCCAATAGGAAAGTTATTTCATTGCTTTGACATAAGAAAAATAAAATATAATGCTCCACCTTTAAAGTTCCACCTTTTGGTATTATTGTTTCAACTACCTCCACAAATCTAATGATCCACAAAGGAAGAATACTTTGGGACGCCATGTACAGGGCTTGAAGGAAAAACATGTGAGAAGTTTTGCTTAAAGATTTCTATGCATGAGCTATGCTTTGTGGTACATTCCTGTAATTCCAGTTACTTAGGAGACCAAGGCAGCAGGATTGCAAGTTCATGGCCAGAGGCAGCTTGCTAACTTAGTGAGACCCAATCTCAAAATAAAAAAAATAACAAATGGGCTGGGGATGCAGCCTAATGGTAGAGCACTTGGAAAGTATGTGTGAGGCCCTGGGTTCAACCCCCAAGTACTGAAAACAAAAAAATAAAAAGATGTCTATGCTGAGTTTTTCAGGCTGTGATTTAGCAGGCTGTCCAGGTAAAGTCTCATGCTTTAGGAAGATGTCTTTTCACACTAACCTAATTTATCAAAAGAGAAAGCGAAAAAAGTTAGACTAAAATCTGACCATCTAACCAAATAACTTTCAAGGTAAGTAATTTGAGGCTTTGAATGAATCTTTCCAAGTTAACATTTTTTTTTTTTTTTTTCCTTTTTTGCGGTACTGGGGGTTGAACCCAGGGCCTGGTGCTTGCATGCTTTGCAAGTGCTGGGCCACTGAGCTGCACCCTCAGCCCATTTTTTTACTTTTTTGAGACAGGGTCTCCCTAAGTTAGGCAGACTGCCCGTGGTCTCGAACTTGCAATCCTCCTGCCTCCACCTCCCGAGCTGCTGGGATTATAGGTGTGCGCCACCGTGCCTGGCTCTCTGATCTGTAATTTTTTTAAGGTAGATAAAGTTTTAAGTCTATAACTAATGTATTTTTCCCTTCATTTGGAATGTATTAACGTGAAGTTTAATCTGTCTGTCTTTCTTTTTTTCTTATTTTTGCAGTATTGAGGGTTGAACCCAGGGCCCCCACCAAGCATTCCACCACTGAGCCATACCCCCAGGCCCTTTTTTATTTTTTGAGAAAGGATCTTGCAAAGTTGTGAAGGCTGCTTCTGACATCAAATCTGCCCTCCTCTTGTCTCTGCCTCCAAAGTCTCTAGGATTGCAGGCTTGTGCCATGGTGCTCAATGTAGTTTTTCTTCAGGAATGACTTTAGATATCCTTCTGGTTAGTTATAAGCATGGGGGTGGTGTTACCAAGGTCCAGGAATCTGGTACAAACTTTGGTCTTTGTATTAGGCATGTAGGAGAATTTATACCCAACACCAAATGATAATATGTTAGATAATATGTTGTAGTTGTTAGGCGCTATCACAACCTTCATACGGTTTTCAAGGGCTGATTTTTTGGGGATTGTTCCAGGAGTGGGTTACCGGGTCCTTCTCCCATTTTTGCTGTGCTCAGGATTGAACCCAGGGCCTCAGCGTGGGCGGAGTGTTGCTCTACCAACTGAGCTAAACCCCAGACGTAGCAGATAATATAGACAGAGTTTATTTTTTTTATTTATTTTTAAATTTTTTTTGGAGTACTAAGGGTTGAACCCAGGGCCTCGCGCTTGCATGCTCTGCAAGTGCTGGACCACTGAGCTGCACCCCAGCCCATTTTTTTACTTTTTTGAGACAGGGTCTTGCTAAGTTACGCAGATTCCCTGTGGTCTCGAACTTGCGATCCTCCCGCCTCCGCCTCCCGAGCCGCTGGGATTACAGGCGTGTGCCACCGTGCCCAGCACATAGACAGAGTTTATTAAAAGATAGTACACCTTTGAGAAGTGAAGGCAGGCAATGGAGAATAGCTATTGCTCAGATCTAAATTCAAATGGAGTTTTATAGTGGACTTGTTTTTTGGAGAAGGGAGAAACACTGTACATCTGGGGCCTTTGTTTAAAGTGAGTTACTAGATTTCCTAGGTTTCCAAAAGACCGCACTCCCTTGGGTAGATGTCTCAAAGGCTAAGAATCTAGGTAGATATTGATCTTGATCAGGGTGCAGAGTCTTCTGAGCAGTGTTCTCTCCAGTGCCGGAGGATGGTGTTCTTTTCATATTCTTTATCATCCTGCATGGTTGGAGCAGGAGTCATTCTTTTGGTTTGATTGTTTGGTTGGTTTTTATGTGTTTACTGTTTTGTGGTACTGGGGAGTTGAACTCAGGACCTCATGCATGCTTTTACAGGTGCTTTACCACTGAGCCACACCTCTACCCCATTTTTCACTTTTTATTTTGAAATAGGGTTTCACTAAATTACACAGGCTGCCTCTGGCCTTGAACTTGTGGTCCTCCTGCTTCCGCCTCCCAAATTACTGGGGTTACAGGTGTGAGCCACCACCCCCAGCTCTGGAGTCATTCTTTTTTTTTCCTTTTTTTTCCTCGTGGTACTGGGGATTGAACCCAGGGCCTTGCGCTTGCATGCTCTGCAAATTCTGTACCATTGAGCTGCACCCGCAGCCCATTTTTTTACTTTTTGAGACAGGGTTTCCCTAAATTACTCAGACTGCCTCTGGTCTGGAATTTTCAATCCTCCTGCCTCTGCCTCCCGAGCCACTGGGATTACAGGACTTCGAGCCACTGCCCCCAGTTTTCAGGAGTCATTCTTAATCCCCTGTTTCCTCCCTGTTGCCTGCTAGTGGCTAAACCAGTCTGCCTAATGGTAGAATGAGAATTTAGGGCATTTAAGTCTATTAGTTGTTCATTGGTGGGTTTGCTTCCTGTCTTCTTTGTTCACTTTATGTTTCACTGCATAGAAAGGGTGGTCCCTGCATCCTTCCTACTGCTTATGTAGTCATTTTCTTTCACTGTGAGGCAGGGGGATACTTTAAGTATACTTTGCTGGGAAGGCTAGGGGACAAGAGTAGCTTTCAACAGCCTCTAAATAAGGGGTTCATTGAGCAAAACACCCTTTGGAATAGGATGTCGCAGAAAATAAACCTTCAGATAGTAGTTACTATTTTTCCCCCATACTGGGGAGCAAATCCAAGGCCTTACACATACTAGGCAAGCATTCTACCATTGAGCTATATCCCCAGCCCTTGGTTTTTGAGATAGCGAATCCCTATCTACTCAGATTGGTCTGAAACTCACTGAGTTAAAGAGGAACTACAGTTTGATGACCAGGTACTTCAGCAGAAGGATGCAACTTAATCTAGTAAGAAGTAAATATGTACTAAAGTGATTAAAGATAGGAGCAGAGGCACTGAACTTGGATAGCAGGGAGTATATGAATCTAACCTTCTATTCTAGTTATCTCTCCTAGGATGGCAGGTAGGCTCAGATTATCACCTGAGTTAGAATTTATCATTAATGACCTTTCTTTTAATCAGACCCTGCTGATCTCCTATTAGATAGAATGAAAAGGGTTATGCAGATTACAACAAAGCACCAAAATGAAGCTGCTATAGTATTGTTTACCCAATCATTGGAAGCATTACTTATTCTAATAGTTGCTGTTCCTTAATCTCGTAAGACTACAGCTAGAAACAAAAACCCACTGAATCCCATGTGGCTAATCATCTATTTTGCCTTAGCTTGGTTATACTGCAAATTAGGGTTTTGCATTAGGTCATAGCTAGGCTTGATAAACTGTAGTATAGTAAAGAAGTCTTGGTTTAAGAGATTCAGATATTTGTAATGTAATATTAAGATTTTTAGCCAGACTTGTGGCACATAGCTATAATACTAATGCTGGGGAGGCTGAAGCAGAAGAATCAAGAATCCAAGACAAGCCTGGGCTATGTAATGAGTTTCAGGCCAGTGTAGCTACACATCAGGACTCTGTCTCAAAAAAAAAAGAAAAGATTTTTATTTGGTGAGTGCTGTGATTTTCAGGTGAGGGTGATCTTTTAGCATATAAGAACTCTAGAACCCTCTAGAACTCATCCTAAAATTCCCTTAAAGTCCTTCCTTACTTTGCACTCCCCTCTTACCATTTTGACTTTTTTTTCCATATGGGGGATTGACCCCAGTATGGACTCACACATACTTGCAGATGCTCCACCACTGGACTGTACCTTCAAACCCAATTTTTACCTTTTATCTTGACACAAGTCTTGCTAAGTTAAATGGACTGCCGCCGGCCTCGGACTTGCAATCCTCCTGCCTCTGCCTCCTGAGTAACTGGGATTACAAATGTGTGCTACTAGAGCTCTCAGCCCTATTTTGACTGTTTTTAAGTGCATAGTTCACTTGTATTAAGTACATTCATGCTGTTGTGTGACCATCACCAGTATTCACTTCAGAGCTTTTGTTTGTTTGTTTTTATTGTTGTTCTTTTTGTAGTGTTGGAGATTAAATGCATGGTTTTATGCATACTAGGCTAACACCCTACCACTGGGCTTCATACTCAGCTCTTACCAAAGCTTTTTCTTCTCCCTTAACTAAAACTATGTGCCCATTAAATTTCAGTATTCCATTCCCTCCCCCCATAGCACCCAGCAATCACCATTCTATTTTGTTTTTATGAATTTGACTACCCTACGAACCTCATCTTCAACCATGACCCCCTGACATCTGATCTCATCAGATCTCAGAAGCTAAGCAGGGTCATGCTTGGTTAGTACTTGGATGGGAGACTGCCTGGGAATACTGGGTGTTGTAGGCTTGGGAGGACCTGGTGGCCCACTCCCCAAAACAATCAGCCATTGAAGACCCTGTGAATAGCAGAGAAGCACTAATGTAGTGCCAGGCATGGCACAGTGTCAGGGAGTGTTTCATCTGTTGTACATAGGGTTACTATGAGTTGTACCCAACTCAATGGCACCTAACAACAACAACAAAGGAACTTCATATTAAAAGGACTCATACAATATTTTTCTTTTCTTTTCTCTTTTATTTTCTTTCCTTTTCTTTTCTTTCTTTCTTTCTTTCTTTCTTCCTTCTTTCTTTCTTTTTTCTTTCTTTTTTTTTTTTTTTTATTTGTGGTGCTGGGGGTTGAAACCAGGGCCTTGTGCTTGCATGCTTTGCAAGTGCTGGACCACTGAGCTGTACCCCAGCCCATTTTTTTACTTTTTGAGACAGGGTCTCACTAAGTTACACAGACTGCTTCTGGTCTCGAACTTGCTATCCTCCTGCCTCTGCTTCCCCAGCTGCTGGGATTACAGGTGTGCGCCACCACTCCTGGCAACAATATTTTTCTTTTGACTGGTTTATTTCGGTGGATATAATATCCTCAAGGTTCATCATGTTTTAGCTAGCATGTTATTAGAATTTCCTTTTTAAGGCTGAGTAATAGCCTCCATTGTGTGTGTGTGTGTGTGTATATATACATATATATATGCATATATATATGCATATATATATATTTCACCTTTTCTTTCTCTGTTGCGATGTGAAGGACTCTTGAGTTGCTTTAATCTTTTGGCTTTTATGAATAATGCTGCTTTGAACATTAGTGTATATGAATCTCTTCAAGACTTGCTTTCATTTCTTTTAGATATTTACACAGAAGTGGAGTCACTGGATCATATGATAATTACTTCTGCGTAGCTCTGAATAACATACATACACAACACCCATTTCAGTAAAGTTTATTTACTAAAACCCAAAACAAAAAAACTAAAAAGGAAAAATTCTTTGTATTTCCTGAGAAAGTGAGGACTTATTAGAAATGACTCTGAGTTGGTCCACTTTATCATATTTGGAGCTAGGACTACGTGATAGTCGGGGGGAGTCTATATTTAGATTTTATGTACATTGATTTCTTTTGTGGGAGATTTTCTCACATGTAGGTGTTAAACACAGCATTTTAGATCCTGCTCTATTCCCTGGTGAACTAATAGCCCACAGCTATTTCTTTTCCTGTACTCAAGATGGGAGCAGTCAGAGCTCATTGGCCCTTGATACCTGCATGTTGAGCTTTATAACAAAGAGAAAGTACAGGTACAAAAGTAACAGGACTAAATGATGAACATTTTGTTTTGAGAGTATATAATTTTGAAAGGACACAGTACTTTGATGTGGAGTGGCTGAAGCGATTGTTAAGTGTGCTCCCTTATGTCTGGAGTCAGCGTTGGTTTGTGGAAGATATTCTTGCTGCATGCTTTGCCTTCTGTATCTCATTTTCTTACAGTAAGGTAGGGGTTGCTGATTGTGGCCTGTTGTTATTGACTCAGGTGAAGGACTATTTTTGAGACTTGTCCTAGCAGAAAAGGAGTCAGCCTTGAGCTCAGCCTTCTGTCCTGAATCAAGCTACTGGTCTGTGAAGTACTTGAGGAACCTTATAAGACCGTTTTCTTGACATTGTTATTTGGAAGAGATCTTATATGTATCTGGTGGCCTTACTTTGAATGTAGTTTTGGCAAAGAATTAGGTAATCTCTCATGCATATTAATTACATTATTTTCTCTTTTTTCATGAATTACACCAAATATTTACTTGAGCATTTTGGAGGTGGCTGGTTGGGGCTGCCTGTGTGACTAAGCTAGTGATAACAGAGTAATTGCTTCCTGATGACTAGTGGTAACTAAGCATCCTGGGTCTTGACATGAATTAAAAGGGTTATGTTGCTAGCAGATAGTTGCAGATGAAATTGTTGAGAATGCTGGAGGGGAAATAGATGATTGGTAGTTTGCTCCAGAATGTTCTAGCCCTTAGTCCCGTATGTGAGTGTAAATGATCTCTACATGGCAAGAGAGCAGTTTCACTCGTCCCCTTAGCCCCTGGCTTTCCCATCAGTTTCCCTAGGCCACTGGGGATTGAACCTAGGGCCTCATGCATGCTAAGCATGCACTCTGCCACTGACTGAGCTACACTCCCAGCCCCTCTCTTCTCTTTTTATGTCCTTAGTCTCACACTATTCCTTAGTTCTGTAAATATAGATTTATATAGCAAAGGCCTCTGTTGTGTACTTGTCCTAATAGTAATGGATAAGATCTCCTATCTATAATTTTATAGTATAATTTTACAAACTTTAGCCTTTATGCTTGCTTTAAATATAGTATCTCCTAGATGAAACATCTCCTATCTGTCCTTTATTCTGCTAATCTTCTAATCAGTAGGACCTCTGCCAAATGCTATTTCTGATTTCTTTAAGCATCAAAATTCTAGGAAGAGAGAGAAAGAATGAGAGAAGCAGTGTAATGTTCTTGTGTGAGATAGATTTGAGATCGTTTCTTTAGAAGACTATGATTTAAGGAGCATTTCTTTATTCTTTTTCTGCCACTGTTTATTTACCAGACAGTCATGGTGACCTAGAACTGCCACTTTGTCTAAATAAATCAGGAAGAAAGATATTTCCAATTCATTTATTATATAATAGGGTCTAGAGTCTGTATTTGTCCAAGCCCCATCATTTCTAAATTTTTGTTCTTTCGCAGCCAGCTCTCCCCAGCCTCTGGCTCTCTAGACATAGGCTGCTTTTGCCAGCATAACTATCCCTGGTCCTTTAGTTATATGATACTCCCTAATTGTTACTGACCTGAGATAAGGAAAAAAATTGTTTCACTTGAGAAAAAGTTGTTTTTTTCCCCTCAAAAGAACTATCACTGGAAAATGTAGACATTTAATGATGGCTTAGTTGATAAAATATTGGCTTCTAATTATCAATTATAAAGAGTATAGCCATTAATGGGATAAATAGGTATAGTTTATGTCCCTAATTCATTTTCTTCTTCTGTCCTACATCTAAGATTACTTTAAAAAGAAGCCTTTTTAACACTGTGGGCAATTCTTCATTTTATCTCTTATTTTTTCCTCACCATTTGTTTTTCCCAAAAGTCAGGCTGGAATTCTGGTCTTAATTCTGGTCGTCCACCTTTGTTGAACAGTAGATTGTTAATCTGCTAATGAAGGAAAGAGTGTATTACTATTGGATACAAATACAAATACACACACACACACACACAACTTGTGTGTGTGTATAGTGTGTATATATGTGTGTGTATATATATGTTGTTGTTAGGTACCATCGAGTTGGTGTCCGACTCATAGCAATTCTATGTACAATAAGTGAAACACTATTGTCATTGCTTCTTTGCTATTCATAGGGTTTCCAAGGGTGGATTGATTTTTGGGAGTGGGTTGCTGAGTCTTTCTCCCAAGCCTATAGTATCTGGTGTTCCCAGGTGGTCTCCCATCCAAGTACTAACCAGGTCCAACCCTGCTTAGCTTCCTAGATCTGACAGGATTGGAAGCCACAGTGCCATGGCTGCAGGTGTGTATATATACATATATGTATGAGTATGTATATATAGATACACACACACACACACACACACACACACACACACACACACACACACATATCCTATCAGCAAACCCAGCAGAAGCAACTTTAGATTTCTTTGGATTATTGTGAATAGTATAAGAAGTGTCCATAGGAGCTTAATTACTTTAAATTCTCATGTTTATACTGGAATGGGTAAGGTATCAGACTTCCTCTTTTCTATCAAACTTTGACCTTGCAAAGTAGCAGTGCCTGGATCACAGAATCTTAAAGGCTGAAAGTACCTAAGAGACCATCTATCCTAGTCCCCTTCCCAACACATAGATCTCATTTGTTGGAGATATACCCCTTCTCTGCTTTAATACTTGGTAACATATTGCTTAAGATTTGATGCTCCAAACTATCCAATTTTAAATTGTGGGACTCTCTTTCATATATTGGAATCTTTCTCTTTACAACATGAACCTACTTATTATATTTCTACTCTCAGCTACACCACCAAAGAACTTATCATCTTCTGTAGGTTAACTTCTTCAAAGGGCTAACATATAGAGTTCTTCCCTTTTCTAGGCAAAATATCATTTCTTCCCTCAATTATTCTTCATATTTCAAAATCTCTAGCATGCTATGATTATCATTTGGACATATTTTAACCTCTTAATTTACCTCCTAAAGTATGGAGTTCCACCTAAAGCTGGATCCAGATATAAGGATTATTAGGAGGCTGTTAGCACCCATGAAGTGGACATACTTGTATCCTTCAATTGTATTAGATTATTTGGCAGAAGAATTGCATCATTGGCTCATAGCAAACTTAGAGCCCACTAAAACCTTCAAATATTTATTTTTATTTTTATTTTTTACTTTTTCCAAGATAAACTTTATCCAGCTGTATTAATGATACTTTTTAAAAATTAATAGCCATGGTTATCTCAAGCAGGACATGGGCAGAAAATTGTTAACATTATACAACAACTTTCAAACTCCCTACTTTGATGAACTACCAAAGTCAGAAAGTTATTCTAAAGCTCAATGAAAGGCTGGGTATAGTGACTCAGGCTTGTAATCCCAATGACTAGGGAGGTAGAGGCAGCAGGAACGCAAGTTTGAGACTAGAGGCAGCCTGTGTAATTTAGCAAGACCTTGTCAAGATAAAAAGTAAAAAATGGGCTGGAGATACAGCCCAGTGGAAGAGCACTTGCAAAGCGTGCACAAGCCTCCGGGTTTCACCACCAAGTACAGGAAAAACAAAACAAAATAAAACAAAAATGAAGTCTTCATTTGATGCTTTGAACAGGGAAAATTTGTTTGTTTGTTTATTATTATTTTTTGTGTGTGGTAATGGGAGGCTGAACCCAGGGCCTCATGCATACTTAGCATGTGTTCTACCACTAGAGAGCTCAACTCCCAGCCCCTTTTTAATTTTTGTTGTTGTTGTTGTTGTACTAGGGCTGAAACCAGGGCCTCATGCATTCTTCACAAGTGCTCTGCCACTGAGCTGCACCCCTAACCCCCTTTTTATGTTTTTTATCTTGAGACAGGGTCTCGCTAAAATTACCCGGACTGCCTCTGGTTTCCAGCTTGTGATCCTCCTGCCTCTGCCTCCCAAGTTACTAGGATTACACCTGTGAGCCACCATGCCTGGCTCCTTTTTAAACTTTTTATCTTGAGATAGGCTCTTGCTAAGTTCACAGGCTACCTGTCTTTGAACTTGTGATCCTCCTAACTCTGCCTCCCAGGTCATTTTGGATTAGAAGCATGCCAGCCCGTCTAGCTGAACAAGGAAAGTTTAGAGTGATAGTTGCCGTTTAACTTTAAGCATGTTATTTACAATTTTTCACTGGGTGTGGTGGCACACACCTGTTATCCCAGCGACTCGGGGAGGTGGAGGCAGGAGGATCAAAAGTCGGAGATCAGAGGCAGTCTGCATAATTTAGCGAGACCTTGTCTCAAAAAGTAAAAAAATGTGCTGGGGTTACAGCTCAGTGGTACAGCACTTGCAACACATGCAAGTGTATGGCCATGCGTTCAACCTCCAGTACCACCAAAAAAAAAAAAAAAATCATAAACTGACCGTGACTTTCAGGAAATGAAATGAAAGTGGCAGAATTATGAATCTGAAATCTCCAATCTAGGAAAGGAGCCACTGATCTTTTAAGGAACACCATCTCAATGATACCACTGGAAAGTCCTAATTGCTTTTCATACTAGCAAAATCAGTTTTGTGGGGTCAGGTCCCAACAGATCTCTGGTTTTAAGGGATTTAAGACTATGCTTATGGTGCAGAGAGAGAGGACATAAAAATGAATTTGAGCTTTCCCACATTCCATGATGTTTGTGCCAAGGTGGCTGGATGTATCAACCTCAGGGAACCCATCCTCCTGGGAGCCCATGGAGGAAGTCTCTCAAAACAAGGAAAAAAGGTGTATTTCCCTATATCAGTCAGCTTTGCAGACACTTTATTAGTGACATATGCTCCTTTCTCCCCAAACAACAATGAAATGTTCAGTGTGCTAACGACATAGCTTGAAAAAATAAAGTAAAATAAAATCCTACATTTTAAAATAGTATTTCAAACTGTACAGTCATCAGAAATACATAATTATAAAAAAAATGTGGACACTTCATTTGACATCTCCAGCGCCTTCAGCTTTCTATGCCTGGTCTGTTTCAGCATCTCCATTTTCTGCAGAATTATTCCCATCCTTGCTAGCATCAGCTTTTTCCCTTTTCCCCTCTGGGTATTTCTCTCCTTTCTTTGTAGGGAGAGAAAGGAAATTAGGCTTGGGCCCTGGCTTAGGAGGAGCAGTTTTAGCAAACAACCTTGTGAATCTTCTCTCTGGCTCATCTCCTTTAACATCCCCTCCAGCTTTTCTCTTGGGCAGGTAGTGACAGCGGTGGGATGTAGGGGCTGAATGTGGGGATGCAGGAGAACATGGCTCTGGTCTGTTCAGAAGTCTTTCCTGCCTCTTCTTCACACTGTTCCCCAAATCTGTTTAAGGTGACCTGCTCTCAATCAGTTCTCTCCCGTCCTATACTTGTTCATTTGATAGTAATATTTTACTTTTTTTGCTTTGTGGTACTGATTTTTTATTTTAATATCACCTGCTTATTATAAAAAAATTGAACAATACAGAAAAGAACAAAGAATAAAATAAAATCATTTAAAACTTAAAATCTTACCCTTCAAGATAGCCTCTGTTACTATTTTGGTGACACTCCTAACATCTACAGTTGATTTTTTTTCTTTTAAAACCTACCCTACATTCAACTCTTTATCTTTGTTAAATATATCTTCTTGGTTTAAACCCTGCATTCTAGCTTATAGGGAGATTTTTCTAATTCTGATTATGTCATTCTGTATATCGTTTATCTTCAGCTTTATATCATCAGCACATTTGGTAAACATGGCTTCTAAATCTTTGTCCAGATGCTTTAATCTATTCCTGACTCTGCTACTGATTTGGTGGATGATTTAGGACTAATCTCTCTCCTTTCTGGGTTTTGACTTGCTGCTGTTATATAAAATGGCCTTGGAGACTGAAAAGAATCTTCAAGAATCAACTGCAAATCTCTGCAGAGAATGAATTTGTGAAGAAAAAGTTGTGAGTGGAGAATCATCAACCAGGGTTAGACTAGAAAAATAAGATCCTTTTATAGAAAAATCAGGGTTGACAATCTTCATAGAGTGGTTCTGATCTTCCTCTAGCCTCCTACTCTCCCAAAACCCCAATAGAGGGTTTCATCAGTTGAGCTAAGAAAACCAAAAAGTTGTATCAAACATTAGTTCCTATATTGAGAAACGAGATAGAACATGCAGGGGAAGGGCAGTAAAAAGATAGCTTGGGAGTGAGGGTGGATAGGAGAGCTTTACTGAGAAGGAGGATGCTTTTCACTGTTTTCTCTTTTCATTACTAATAAGCTTCTTGGTCACAGTATACGGCTCTTCTGAGGAGGGGTCCTTAGGAATGGAAAAGTAAAACTTACTGCTACTTGCAAATTTTCCCCTAAACAAGCCTTACCATCTATGCATTGCATATCCTCTGGGTTTTTAAAGAAGGCATGTGATAATCTGAAACTAAAACTGAGGCAGCATTTTAAGCAGGCAATTAATGAGATGGTAAGAATTTTTAGCTTCAGTAGATTAATTGTTAAATGAATTGTGTCTGCATTTTACTGTCATTTTACTGTGATATGAGCCTAATTATAAATATAGTGTTACATAGTAGAAGATAATAATAAACAGAATTATGCACTCAGTGATCAGACTTCAGGAATTTCTAACTCTGAGGAAAGATTTTGTTCTTAAACTGTCTCTTGCTGTTATTTTTATGTAGGTTTTGATTAATTTTACCTTGATTATACATTTCTCCCTGGAGCCCAGATATTTTGCATGCTCTAGCAAAGTGGGCTCCTATTGTAACAGGTTTAATGAGATTTTTTGTTCTAACTGGTTTTTGTATAATTTCTTTTAAAACCAATAACATGTGAGCAGGATGTCACAGTGTGCTAATGCATTTTCACTACCCTGTGCCCCAAAGAACATTGATTTTTCTCTTTGACACCATTTTCTTGATTTCAAGGAAACTCCAGAGATAGTTGGTTCTAACTGGCTCCTCACATGCCTTCATCTTGGAAAAACATCTGAGAAGCCAACAGGAATAGTTTCCATAGTTGGAGCTCACTCAGGGTGATGAAGGACTCAAGATTTCTGACCAGTATTTGGCTGTACCTCATGTTAGTTTGCCTGCAGCTGTAGCACTATGGCGTCAGATCTCAGAAGCTAAGCAGGGTCGGGCCTGGTTAGTACTTGGATGGGAGATCTCCTGGGAACACCAGGTGCTGCAGGCTTGGGAGAAGGACCCAGCAATCCACTCCGCAAAAACAATCAGCCGTTGAAAACCCTATGAATAGCAGAGAGGCACTAACAATAGTGTTCTGTCTGTTGTATGTAGGGTCACTATGAATTGGGTACTAATTTGACAGCACCTAACAACAACAACAGCGCCTGCAGCGGTAGCCCTGTGGCATCCCATCCCGTCAGATCTCGGAAGCTAAGCAGGGTCGGGCCTGGTTAGTACCTGGATGGGAGACCACGTGGGAACACCAGAAGCTGTAGGCTTGGGAGAAGGACCTGGCAACCCCCTCCCAAAAATCAATCTGCCATTGAAAACCCTATGAACAGCAGAGAAGCACTGACAATCGTGTTTCCCCTGTTGTACAGAGGGTCGCTATGAG